>JACXSJ010001986.1:0-35449 GCA_014851325.1 Pentalonia nigronervosa | reverse complement strand
ACGGCAATGGTTTGTCAAATACCGCAGCTGTGCCGTTATCACAGGGTAATTTTGCATAATAATAATATGCAGGCGTAATTATAAACGTCGTAGAAATTGAAATGTAATACTTTCTCTTCCGCGGTGGCTGACCGTGGCGAGTGTGACACTACCGTCTATATTTATCTACATAGTAGGTACTTACAATATAATAACTAATAAGACAATAATAAGAATATTATATTAATGCATGATGTACGTACTGCAGTAGTATAAATTATTTTAAAAAATAAATGACATATTAATATCCTATAAGAGTAACGCCGACCGGAGTACCGGATTACCAGGATAATAATAATGGTGTTATAAATTTTAATGATACAATTTCCGCAATGCACGAAGATGTTTAAATTTAGACTACGTTATGATATTGGCGCCACACCAAAACGCGCTGCGGAACCGCTAAATATTCGTAATATTAATCCCGATCCCACCGTCATCATAAACTGATATAACAATAAAACGTTTTAAACAACTGCTATCCATATCTTTCTCTGTCGTCAAACTTCTAAGTATAAATATATATAATATAATATTAAAGTATGTAATACAAGCACTCACAATGGACGTTAACTCTTTTTTTGCGTTGTAACCCGGCCACATCTTGGTCCGCCGATTGTTGTAGTTTATAGTAATACTATTAATATTTGTAATAATAATAACCATGTGCAGAGTTGCGGTAACAATATGATATTAATAATTATATATTTGTAATATATAGTTATCAGTCATTAGTACTGCTGTTGGAATTCGTAATGATGTTGAAAGCGTGTACGCGTTTTGTTTTTTTTTCGTTTTTGATAATAATTTTCACCAAACTACAAAAATTCGCGTAATGGACCCTTCGGCAGGAAAATGTAATCGTCGCAACGTCTGCAATTGCTTTGTGAGATGTCAAAGACAAATTAACTTAGTACACTTACTAATGCAACGAGTTTGTTCAAATGGTTTTCAAAATTTTCCTTTTTTTTTCTACACACATTTCAAGCTATTCAAGCGTATAGCCTGCATGTGCAAGTAAATAGTATATAATATATTATGTATTATATATATTTAGTGTAAGGATGATCATATTATTTATTTACATAAATATTGTCAACGTATAATTTTTATTTTTTTGATATAGTATTTACAACGTAGATACCCATAGGTATTGCTATACGTTCATACGACTGCATACGAATTGCGTCCTAAAATACGAAAATATAAATCGCGATATTCGAGTTGTGTCCGTGGTTTTCGCACGACACATCCGAGTTGCGTCCACGATTTTCTCGTGATATGTATGAGTTGCGTCCGGTCAATAATTGATTAATTGGTTAATAATATACATATTTTCCTTCCCACTTTTACAGACTGAGGACTGTCATTTGTATAAATAGCGTGGTTAAAAATTGTAATTATATATTATAAATTATTTATTGTTCTAAAATGTAATGTTGATTTTATAAAATGGTGAAGTTAAAAATTATAATTGTATATTAAGCAAAAATCTTCAATAACCTCATCTGTACTTATTTCTACTTCTATAATTTTGTAAAGTCAACTCGTTTAATATTAATGAATTTTATAACCTAATTTAACTAATGAATGAAAGAATTTATTATTTCATGTTATTTAATATGAGATGTAAGTATACTACTTACCTATAATTACAAAAAGAAAAAATGTAAATAGGTGATCTAATAAAAATATCTTCCCCACCTCTTGTAAATACGCTTATCTGTTAATATTTTATATACGTACCTATTTGAGTTTGATTTATTAGTTAAACGGATAGCTATAGGATAAACTTTTATAAAATAAATATTTGTAGGTACCAATGTTTTGTTTTAATAATATCTTAATTATGTTATATTATTATTTCTGTTGTGATAGTATTATAGCTGGTATATGAAGTGTTTGATGAATTCTGTTTGTTAAACTTGTTCGAAACGATCTATTTAATACGATATTGACTGGGTATCAATGTATTTAGGCGCGGATACAAGGGAGAGTTATGGGGCTGAAGCTCCCCCTTAAGGATTTTAAAAAAAATGAATTTTTTTCAAAAACAAAAAATAAGTAATTATGAAATAAATAAATATTAAAACTGAGCAAAAAAAAAATGTTTAACATGACTAAAGGCGTCTGATAATCGGCCATACTAATTCATTCTATCCATTTAATATAAGGCATTGCTTAATAAGAGAATACTCCGATAAAAGTTGTATGAAATTAAATCAGCTATAATATACTGGTATGACATTAAGATAAATTTCAGCATTGTCTAATTTAAAACCAGATAACTTGATGTTATATAGTTCAAAATGAAAATGATTTATATTACGTAGTACTATGTTTATATTTCAATGAAGTTAACTTCTTTAGTTATAATACAAGAAAATGCATTAAAAACGTTAAAATTGTCCTAAAAAATGTTGAAGTTAAAATATGGAGTACTTGAAACATATTTGTAGCTTAAAAAGCATTGTGTAAGACATTCCAAAAAAAAAAAAAAAATAATCAGATTGAAATCTGAGACCTAAAATTTATATAATATTATATGTAATAAAAGATAATTTTGTTATTATTATTATTTTATAATATGCTTGTATGATGAATTTTTCACTAAAAAAACTTAAACTTAATGCTTATGCTTTTATGTACTTGAAGTAAATTTTTTCGTCTAGACCCCCCTTTTTTTTCATTTCTAGATCCATGTCTAAATGTATTTATACTACCAAAAAGAGGCATATATGCTATATATAAAACATTTATGCTATTATAAAGGTATTTTATTATTTTTATTTTTATATATTATATATTTTCTATATTTAATGCTTACTAAAAATATGAACGTTGTATTCACAACCCATATTAAATTATGCAATATATTTCGATTAAACATTAAAATATTGATTTTTAAAAAAAAATTTATTTATTGTTAATTTAGCAATTAATAATAATATGCAAGTTATAATAAAATGCAACTCATAATAAAATATGCAGCATAATATATATATATATATATATATATATATAAAGCAGTCTAAGGAAGAAAATGTATAAAAAGTATAAAATACAGCCCTAAATAGGTGTATTACAGTTTTAGTATATATCAGTTTATGAGAAAATTAGCATCGACATACTTCGTTTTGTAAACTAATTTGATTATTTGTCGAGGAATGGATATAGACATATAGCATTTGGTATATTCTCAAATGTGGTTTAAACTACTCTCTAAATTTCGCTGATATCTCCAAAAACAATCTCTAAACATTTTGTCAAAATCAGTGTAGTAGTTTTTAAGTATATAAGCTACAAACATACTACATACATTTATATTTATGTATAAATATTATGTATAAAAGTTTTTTTTTTTTTTATTAATTTAAGCCCGGAAACTATGGCTATTAGCTGATTGTAGATTTTATAGTAGGTTTTTTTTTATTGTAGGGGGAGGCACGGTTGGTTAGAACACGTTTTTGTATGTGTGGCAAGGGTTGTATTGCTAAAAACCCGGGTGGTCACCCATCCAGGAGCTAGTAACACCTGCCGGTACGTACATTCAAAGCGTTTCCGCAGTTGAGCGTACGACCGCGTCACACCGAGCCACAAAATAACTTTTTTTTATTTCTGTAACTAATGGTAACCCTGTATATATAAACCAAAAAAAATTTTCGATTTTCGTGATCCAAAATGAAATTATTATGTGAGCTAGAGCCATCTATATCAGTGTATATATATGTTAAAAAATGAAGCTATTAATACTCCTCGAGTCTCAAAGAATATGTGTGCAAAATTTAGTGCCAATTGGTTCAGTAGTTTTCGAGATTACCGGATACTAACTAACGCCCAATTATTATTGTATATAAAGATATAATACAATATATTATAACATTATACTTACTGCCTATTTATTTATTTACATTGACATTCGGAAGGAGAGTCCAGTAGAATTTGGCCTTAGCCAGTATATACTTAATATAATATTATTATTAGGTATTATTATGACATACAATGTCCGGTTGTTTTTGTTTTCACCATATGTCGGAACTAACTATAAATATATAATATGTATATACCTACTTCATATAATATTGTATGTACGCACTCCGGTGACCATGTTGAATATAATATAAACGAAAATCGTAATATAGGTATAATAGATATTAGAATAATTCAGAAGTGATTGTTTCACCGACCACGTCCGACGGTCCGTAATCATTGTTTTCCTTATGCAGACTGTTGTGAACCGTTTTATATTGTTTGCTAAACACACATGCACGCACCCAAAGGATGTGTGTGTCTTCGTTTAAATATATAGGACGTGAATTACACTTTGCGTCATGTATTGTGTATTATAATATTGTTAAAGCGATTTACCCGTCGACCGCCCGTCGCGATGAGTTGACGATCATTCTTTGGTTTATATAATATTATAATTGTTGAATAATTTTCTCACGCACGCTCTAATGCGCATATTTTTTTAACGTCACCCTTTTGCTGTCGAGGCCATAAAATACCTATTATTATTTGAAAAAATATCTTTGTTATTGTTTAAAACAACTTATAGACTTATACGTTTACTGATTAATAGGGAATCATCTCAAATGAACAAAAACATAATTGGTTAAATTATACATAATATAATAATATATACTATGAACTCATTATTTTTGCTGCTGTAATTATTTATGAATCGTCTGTGGTCTATAAGTGCAGTCATTTTAAATGTTTTTCTACACGATTCACATTATATGATAAATGATAATAAAAGTATATAATGCAATAACATAATATAATATTGTTATTCTTTCACCTTTGTTCGAATTTCCATAAATATTGATACGATATATTGACAATAACATAATAAAATTATTATCTATTTGGACATAGGAACCTCTACTTATTTCTTTGTCTTTTAGTCAATATAAAATTTTTTTTATTCATTTTTTGGGTTTCTTGTATAAACAAATTTATAGCTTCTGAACAACAAAAATGACTCATATATTTTTGTTTTAAAAATTACAATTGGGTATAATCATAATTTATTGTACGTATATAATATTACGTGGTTACACGCGGCTTAAACATTTAAAATTTTTAAACACGCGTTTAACCTTTTTATGTAGAAATATGATTAGCTTGTTTTTTATTATTGTTGACGAATTTATAATATTTTTTACCATAACAATAACACTCATTTTATTAACTGAACCTACCTATAATATAAATAGTAATAATAATACTTCTAATAATAATAATAATTGCATGCAATATATATAATTGGTTGATATTGATATTCATGATCTTACAAGCATTCATACAAGCATACCTCCGCACTACGCAGCATAATAATAAATTTATGTTTGGAATAAAATTCCAAATATGTACCTATACATAATATCATTACACTGGTATAAAATTAGATAAAACTTAATAAATTTAAGTATAAATAACTAGAATCCTAGATAAATAATATAAAATTGTTAAATCTTTCGAGGCTTGGATATTATAACTAATGATAGTTATGACGATGAAAATTTTCGGAAATACTTATGTTAGTTTTGTGTACCAAGTGATTTCAAGCAGGTCATTTTTGCCGAAGATATAGAAATATGAACATCTTGGTTTAACGTAAAATGTCAAAAACAAGAAAAAAGACTAGTCTTAATAAGTTGGATACTAAAAATTGTTGGAATTAGAAACCTTCAGTTTTTATACAAAACTACCGCATAGATATAACCGAAATGTTTCATTGTAAGTAATTAGTGGCACACTAATGGTTTCTAACGTGATTTTGTTTAACTTGATTCCTATGTTTTATAAAAACTAAAAGGCGTATAGAGCTAAGACATTTTAAAATATTTTATGTTTGGTCGTAATAATCTATATTTTAATGTAATTTCTCACAATTTCTAATGTTTGGATCATGTAAATATAACACATAACATACACTTACATAACTTTATCGTTAATTAATTAAGTAATTTAACTAATTAATAAAAACATTGTCTCTTTTAGTTTTTTATTTTAATATATTAAAACAATCTTATATGCAATATGTAATGCCATTACCTAAATTAATAATTTGTTTTATTAAAAACCTATTTATTATTTTAATAAAAATGTATGTTTAATGTTCTGTTGAACTATTGAATAAAAAATATTGAATATATATTTTTTAAGTTTAAAGTTTAATTAACAGGCTGAATAGCAATAGTTTGACTTTAAATAGCATAAACCTTACAATGTCTATGATTTTATTATTTGCTATACAATATAAAATAAGACGTTTTGTAATCCAATTTTGTCTCGACTCAAATGTTAAAACCTGAATGAGTGTACGAGGTCAATCAGAGCAAACTGTTTCAAATAAAAAGCATATTGTAGAATAATTTCCGAGTTGGAGGGGGAAGTAAGACTAAGTTGTCGTTATGAATTATAATTTAAATCTAACGAATAAGCCCGTTTTCATGACAACCTATTATATTATTATAAGTATAATATATAACATAATAGACGTATTTATGTATGTTATATGTGTGTATAATACTGGGTATTATAATATGTACATCCCGGCTAAGGCCATATTCGAAGGTAAAATGCAAATAAATTATAAATAATATTAGAATTTAAGTGTATCTAATAACGGTATTTACACCATCTAGTACGTGTTTATGTATAATGATTTATACTATTTATTTACATTTTGAACAAATAAAGTAATTGTTTTCATATTTAATCTAGGTTTATACTTAAAATATATAGCCAAAACGTTTTACAAGATTATTAATTTGGTCTTAAAAAGTTCTATAAAAGTTTAAAGTAGTTTCTTTGTAAGTATTATAAAAATAACATTTTTCTTTCCAATAAAATTACATTACATTTTTAAACAGCTATTTTACTTATAATAACTGTATGAATTAAATTTAATATAAATGTGTATGCATTATGTAATAATGACATTGAATGTGTTAGTTAATAATTTAAAATTGTGGTGGTATCGAATATTTACATAATATATATGTAATTTTAAATATACATATTATAACTTAAATTTTTAGTTTTAGATCCTAAACATTATAATGATAATAACATAATTGTAACATAATATATATTTTTTTAAAAATTTATTTTTGATCTATTATAATAAAATTTTGATTTGTATTTTTATCATTAATTTAAAAGTGTATTGATATGTAGTCATACTTACTAGCTATTTTCAGTTCTTGTTTGTTGTGCCAATTATTATTTTTAAAAGTGAAAGATTCTTGAAATCCTCCAAACACTCGGTTTACCTTAAACGGAGTTACAGAGATCGGAACTTTCAAAAAAAGGTATTTTGAAATATATTATTTTTTCGAAATAATATTGTTTGTTATTTGGATACATTATTATAATTTGTGTTGTTTTATTCATTGGCTCATAATTAATATTTTAATATTTTGCTGCCAACGCTGTAATGGATGATAAGAGAAAACTATGTGTACCTACGCATTTGGAGAGTCCAGTTTGGTGTCAACACTTTTTTCTTGTTATGACTATAAACCTAAAAGTGATTACTTACATGTGAAACACCGTTTTGTTAAATGCGTGGGAATATTATGTCCATATAATTATATATTCGATTTGAAATAATTGAATTTACTTTCGCCAGCAACATTATTATTTTCAATGACTAGTTTTAATGTAATAATTATTGTTACAGTGTAACTGTTATCGAGATTGTTTAGGGAGTCCGGTGAAGTTATGGCTGTAATGATTAAATATATATGTCATTGAAAATTAATAATAAGTAATGAACAATATTGTAAATTTATTATTTGATGTATTCCCATGTTTATTTTAAGTATATTTTATTAATTTTTAATGCATTAGTGCAAGTTTAATTTGTAAAAAAATTGAATTGCTTTAAATTCATGTCCATATAATAATTGATGTAGTTTTTAATTTTATTTTAACGTTACATTCACGATACTACATAAATATTAATTAAGTTTATTAATTTAAAAATTTGAAATCAAGTGTTTTGTGCTCAAAGAATATTAATGCTAACTTTTTATTTTATAAAACGCACGTGACACCATCGAAAGTAACCATATTTTTCTATTATTACATATAATATGTTAATGCACTTTTTAATTAATATTTAATTCACGTGTGATATTGTGAGTAGAAATGTACAATTGTATTATTTTTCCATTAAATTATTACCTAAATCAATAGATCATCATAATTTTATAAATATACCTATATCATTAAAAAAGTATTTATTTATTTCAAAGAAGTATTTATTTTAATACATTTTATTCTATAACAAATACAATCGATTATATTATTTTCATTTAATATTTCGTAAAATGATTTGTATATTATCATTTATCAGCATAATTATCTTTTATAAATATTGATTAAATTTGTTTTTCTAAAATTCTGATTCTTAACGATATACCTCATTCGTTTTAAAATAATAAATATTATAGCTTTGTGATTATTTTACCAGTTTTTTACAGTTGCCTGTTGTGTTGACTAAAATTCTGATTGGTAACTGATAAATGTATTTTAAACGTTGTTATAAACGTATAACTTATTTTCATAATTATTCATATAAATCATTATTTTCGATTAGAATTTTATTGCCAAGTGACAAGTGCATGTTTTTAAACACCAAATAGATAAATTAAAACATACATTTTTCTGTTTACAATTGCACAACAAAAATAACCTAAGTACCGGTGGTATATTAGAAATATAATACATTACAATCTTCATTTTAAATGTATATAATTTATATATTAAATTTTAAAGTAATATAATATGTTGTTAATATTGTAGAGTTTTAAATTTTTATAAAATATTCACTGTAACTTTGGCTTCTTTATCTGACATCGAAGAATTCGGTTGCGTTTTATTTACATTCATTGTATTTTATACGAAGTAGTATTTGCCACTTAGTATATATATTAAATAGTAGGTATGAGTTGTATTGTATAATATACTACAGCAAGGGTCGGCAACCTTTTTTAACCACACGGGTCATATTTTTTTTCAATTGTTCATTAAGGGCCACATTAAAAAAAAATACATTTGATATAATACTAATAATTGTATTGCTATTATATTTGATTATTAATAAAAAAAATTATAAAAAAATTAACCACCTTTGTGCGGACCATAAAAAATTGCTTCACGGGCCGCGGGTTGCCAACCCTGCACTACAGCATATATTGAATAAAACGCTCAATTGCTCACGTCGTGTTTTAATACATTTGTCTATCTCTTGCTAGAATCTGCTCACTTTTTAGGTAGATACTTAATGTATTATTATTAAGTAATATTTCTGTGTATATAGAATAATACTCATAGTAGTTATGATAATGATGATATAACATACTTACCTTTCTACGCTTTGCTGTGTTGTTGCCGAAGGCGACTGCCTTTCAGGCCATCTTTCCTATTGCAGAAAAACGAGTTTGGCCCTAGCTCCAGCTGATATTATCGTACAGAAGTTACTAGTTAATAGTATACAGTCGTTGCCAAGTAAATTGATGCGGCGGTGGTTTTCATTAGGTGTAGCCCAAACTAGTCGCGGTGTGTTTCGGCCGCGTGGTGGCTTCACCAAGTTGTTTATTATAAATGTATAAAAATGTCTACTTTTTGTTTTAAAAGTCTTTGACAGAATATTTATTTTAAAAACATAAAATCAGTTTTAAAATGTTTTGTGACAATTTATTGTTGGTTTGTTGATAAATTCGATAATAACATGATATAATTAATTAAAATTATATTATGGATAATAACATCCAAATACGGAGAACTCCTAATTTTCTGTTATCCTGCCACTGTCGCCGTGCCAATCTATCTGGCAACGAATGTACCATCTCGTGACCAAGCCTTATTCGTACGAGTGTATAGAACATATTATACTTATCAAATTCAATTCGGCTGATCTTGTGTATGATTAATTGTATATATATATATATATGTATATATTAGGGTAAAATGGTAAATTACGAAAAGAAATGAAAATTACGTTATTTACAGGTATTATTGTAAATATATACCTACATATAAATTTTATATACAGATATTTACCGATGAATTGTGATTTTTACCAAAAATAAAAAAAAAAAAATGGTAAATGTTGTGTATTCAGTATGTCACGGTTTTTTTAATTCCATATTTGCCAAAAAGTGACTATATTGCTTTCACTAGATGTTTTACATGAAAACATATTTAGATACCTACCTGTATAATTATTATATAGGCTCTTACGTTTTTATCTTTTACTCTTGCGCAGCAAGTTTATCTTAGATACCTATCTAAATATGTTTACGCGTGAAACATCTAGTACCAATACTAGTAGTTTGTTGAAATAATAAATGTGCTTGTCGTTCTTCAGATAAATTTTGCAATTTGAAATGTCTTTGTCTTTAACATGTGAAAATAAATACCTATATAGTTAATACAAATAAATACGTTAATAACCATTTGTATACAATTTTTTATCATAAATTCACGGTAATTAACGTAAAAATCTTTTCATGTAAATTACAAATGGATATTTACGAAATTCACCAGTAAATTATGTAAATTAATATTTTTTATCATTTGCCGTAGTATATATATAGGGATAAACATAAAATGTATATAAATATATACATTTGTTGAATGGTAGCATTGATCTATTTCCTACATTTTTATTTTTTTTACGTCTTTGTACGGTAAACATTTAACGAATCTCTATAGAGTTTAATTCATTTATAATAAAAATAAATGATCGCATATCGAAAGATCTACTATTTATAGATATTATTTTATATTACTTAGGGTAATATTAAAGGTGTCCGAATTTTTAAATTATTTTATTAGTATATATATTTTTAGTATAATTTTATAAATATGGAAGCATATGTAACAACTAATAATATATTAACTGATCGTATATTATATTACTTAATTATTCGAATAGTGTGATACATCTATACTAGAGTATTTTAATAAATCACGGAAGTAGGAAATGGTCACTGAATCAAATGACACGCCTTAACATGAAATACAACATTTAACTGTTTTTTAAGCAGCTAATTTTTATTTAGACTGCAGTTTAAATTTATATGTAAATTATTGTTGTTACAAATATTATATAATGAAAGTGGAATTTAATGACTGTTTTATTAATTTAAAAAGTAATAACATTGGAGTATTAATGTATAATATATAAATGGTTTATGTTTTAGAATCAAATACTTGACCGCGTGAAATGTGATCATGTAACTGTTACAAAACCAGAAGAAGATCGACGGAGACGGACCATAATTGTCGAGAAAAGAAATGGAAGTTATGGTTTCATGCTCCAAGTAAATATTATTGAGTACTTATATTTTTTAGTATGAATTTATGACTGTCAATCATTCAATTATTAATCATTACTATTTTTAAGACAGAATATTAAAAAAAACTTTATCAAATCGACGAAATAGTTTTTTTTTAATAATTGTGTGTTTTTGTAGTGAAAAAAACCTAGGTACCTTTATAGTTAATATTTAATATATTTTTCATAGATTATCATTGAATTCTAGGAATTTTATAGATAATGAATTATGAACTGATACATGTGAAGTATTTACATATTTTGTCTATTAAACTGACAACAAAGTGTAAATTTTGTTGATTTATGACTATAGTGTCTTTTATAGTTTTATATTTAAATTATAACAATAGATATAGAAGTACATAATATATTGTATATTTTATGGTTTTATTTATTTTTTAAAGAGTTATGGCATTCATTATAAAAAAGAGCAGGAGATTGAAATGATAACATATGTGGATCACGTAGACTATGATGGACCAGCATATAGAGCCGGGATGAGAGAAGGTAAATTTAATGAATTTTTCATTTATTCGCTGACATAACTAAATAACTGACATTTTGCGGCTTGTTGCAGGTGACGTAATACTGTCAATAAATGGCGTCGACATGGAAAAGACTGACCATAAAGCATTAGTAAACTTTATAAAAAGCTGTGATTCACGAATGCGGATGGTGGTACTATTTGAAGACTGCGTGCGAAAAGTAAGAATTGGAATAATTGAATACAATAATATAAACTCGTCGCATCCATACACAATACATACATATTATAATGTATACGAAATAAATTTTAAAAAAATGTATTGTCTATAGGTCGACTTACACATGAAATATATACAACTTCAACGTACGCTTCAAGCCAAAGTTGAAGAACTGGAAAAGGTCGAAATCAAAGAAAGAGAACTCATGGAAGGAAAATGGAAAACGCACAGTTTGCCGGCAAGAAAAAAGTCTAGTCATTCTTCTAAGGACACTGCCAACCAAAAAATATTGACTGAAAACGGTAAGTACACAATAAACGTAAAATAACTCTAAATATACGTTCCTTTACTTACCTACTTTCATTTTTTTACTATACTATTATATAATAACTAATATCACCTATACCATGATTATTTGTTTTTTATTGTATATTTCCTTCAATCAGTTTTTACATTTTACTTTCGGGTAGAGGATATATTATATAATAATTAGACGCGTGGCGATTTTTTTGTTCAGCTATATAATATCTGAAATTCTACCGAACCGATTTATATGATTTTTTTTTAACATAAGCATAAAGATGATCCATTTATTGAAAAAATTACAACAAATTAATTAATTGAATAGTTATCAGCGTTGTTGCATTTTGTGTAGTAAAAGCGATGTGCGTGTCCGTAAACAGCATGTACGCTCACTACACACATCATGTTTATCATGTTTAACTCATTATGCTACGTCAACTGCTGCGACGTCGTCGACACTGTTTTTTTTATCTATTATAAAATAATAAAGCCGAACGAAATAGTTATTGGCGGCGGCTTGGCAGCAGTGCTATCGGCATTGGTTTAATACTTCGCAGCTATTATAAAACGTTTGCACGGGTTAACTAGAATTTTAACTTTAAATACTAAAAATAATATACGTGAAAATGTTATAAAAGCATTGCTTGAAAATAGTCAATATTAATTATATTTTTTATTTTATTTTCTTAAAATTATTGTTTGAATGTTCGCGCTGGTTACAGCTATGGTAGTAATATCGCAATTGGGTGTGTACCCGGGCACAGCAGCCCGGGTTCGAACCGGAACCGTGATGTGATATCTCAACCTGTCAGTAAATTGTAATTCTTAACAGTCCGATGGCCATTAAATATTAATGCTATACTACTGTACTATATGTACCAAAGAATAATTAATTTATATCAAGATAATATTTCGGCTATTGCACTTTTAACGATATATACATTTAAAAATATTTTGTATACAATTGTTAACATATTATCATGGATACCTACTCTTAAGATCTTACTGTATAGTAAAATATTTTACAATTACATAAAACAAACTTGTTGCGTCCCAAATAACTACATTTTAATTTTATTTCGTTTTTACAGGTTATTTGCGTTTCGAGATTTCGGACGTGAATAACCTAATACGGAATGTCGTATAATTTAGTTTGTGATACACAGCTGATACATGTAGCAAAACAATTTTAGTGTATTTCACTTTCTTGCCGATAATGTGTCATGCGTAACGTTATTAACGATTTTAAGTTTTTTAACTATTTTTTAGGAAAATAGCAACTACTCTTTACACTCAAAATACCTTTTTTACACTTATTTTTATTATAATTATCATACGTACCTACCAATTAATTATTTTTGTTTAATTTAATAATAATTTGTATCATAGTTTCTCGTTTATTTATTTATTTTATATATCGTCATACCGTAGTTTGTAAACTTAATGAAAAGGTTACTTTAAAACTTGTCGGGCGTTATGTAGTATTAGTCTGTATATTTTTCTGTGGATACAAATTACACATAACAATGATAATAGGACGCTGAAAATAGAATTCTCCAAATAAGGTGATGGTCACGCTTGATGAAACACCCGTTTGGGGAAGATTTAATAACTACTCTAATGGGTAAGCGGTATAAATGCTACGAAAATAAACAATTGTTTTATTATTAATACTATGTATACATTTAATATAAACTACTCTTTCATAACAAAGTACTGAAGTCCTTTTATAAACTTTTTACTCTATTATTTTCACGGTTTTATCAATTAATCTTGTTGTTCAACTTCTGTATAACAGATGACTTATAATAACAATTGTGCAAAAAAAAATTATGTATTTGTTTTATGTAGTTACTATATAATATAAACATTATATTGTTGCAAGTAATAAAGTAATAAAGTAATAAAGTATAAGTAAGCTATATTTAAGCTTAATTTTAATTTAAAACGTTTGAAAATTTATAAATTTGTAATATGAACCGGATTTGACAATAATTGGTATTATAAATTAAATTTTTGATTCTACTTAGTATTATGTTTTATATATTAAACTGCAAACACATTAATCATTAATTAAATGTTAAATTGTATTTTTATAACATACAATAATATTTTAAAAATATTATTGTCAATAATACGGTATAAATAAGGTAAAATACGTATTTTATTTAAACTTTTTTCAAATTAATTTTATCAATATCTTACACATAAAAGTTAGATTATTTTATTGAACTCAAGGCCTGTATTATATATATTCATGTGATTTTGTGGTATTCATATTTTTGTTATTTTCAAAATACATTAATTCAATGATTAAAAATTACAGGTGAAAGTTCTATGTCTAGGCCTACATTATCGACTGAAGATGTGGCCAAAGTACAGCCCATTTATGTACCCAAACAAAATTTTATGTTGGCTTATCGACCACATCATTTCATTGATCAGCACGGACGTTCCTATTACTTGCATCAGCCTGCCACTGCCATAATTAATGGAGATTCAAGTTACGTCGGTTGGCATAGGTAATTAAAATATGTATATTGCATACTTACTACCATATGCATAAAATATTCACTATAAATAAAAATGCCATTCAAAATTTTAAAAATTGTTGTTCCCGCCCCATGTATAAAATTCTTTGGATGTTAGTATTGGTTCAAATTAAATTTTTTGTAATTATAAATAACAGTTAACTTTGTGTTAAACATTGGTACCAGTTATATATGTAAAATTCAACCAAGAAAAAACCCTAATTAGTAATTACTAATTAATTACCAGCATATTTACTATTATGCTAATTTTAATGATATACTCGTAATGTTAACTAGAAATCACGGAAATATATTAATGCAAATAGTATAAATACAATAGTGTAGCTTAAATATGTAATATTTGTTTTTATGTTTATTACACTAATTAAATATTTAAGGAACTAAAATAAAACTAAATTCATTGCTTTCACTCGTGTTAACGGTTAATGTTACTATTGTTATTCATAATGTGAAATAATCATTATTTGTTTATGTTAGGGCTAATCTAATTAATACAATTATTCAAGCAATATCATGATATTTATTTGTTACTTATGTACTTTAAATGTTAATTTTTTCAAAAATACTGATAAAACAAATAGATTGGTATAAATTAGTGTGTCGGTTTGCGACATAAATTGTTATAGTAGTCAAATTTGATTTATTTGATAATAGTTGCATAACCAATTATAACAGTTTCGGGCATACTTTATCAAAAGAAAAAAATGTTAATCTCATTCTGAAAAGTAAAACGAGAAATTATAAGTCACGACTCACATGTACCAAAAATTATACATATTTTATAATTTTATAATAGTTAATTTTATTTTAGATTCTGAACGGAGCGAGGAATATATTGATTTTACAATGTTGTTTGTTTTTTTTTTGTATGTTTGTCATCGCGTTTTAGGGGAGTAAAAGTCCTTTGATTTTCTTTATTAGCATCTTCTGATAGGAAAGTGAATCTAGTTGGTACTTTGAGGGGTAAAAAGTAAAAAACTCTCAATAGTTTTTAAACGCCTTGAGGAAAAAAAATAAGGAAAAATGGGAATTTTTTCGCAAAGCAAATATTTAATAAAATTGATTTTTTTTTAGTATAACAAAAGAAATAATGATCGTAAATATATGAAAATTTTATCGAATGTTTATTTAAATATTTTCTATAAACTATAAATGTTTCAAAAAATGTTGACTATTTTTAAGCTATTTATAGGCATGATCAATTTTTAGGTTTTTTTATTTTTTTTTTTTATTATTACCGATAAAAAATTTTTCAGTCAGTTAAAAAATTTGAAAATGTAATACAATGTTCTTCATAACTTGTTGTAAGTGAAAATTTAAAAAAAAGTTGAGCGTAAATCTCTAATAGTTTTTTTATAAGTGTCCAAAGTTGAAATTTCGAGAAAATACGTAAAAATCACGAAATTTTGCAGTTTTTTTTTTATTAGGAAATTCATAAAAATTTTTCTATTCAAATCTAAGTTTTAAAAATTCAACACAAGGATTTCTATAGGTTTTTCTACCTTTCTAAAAAGAAAATTTACTGGAAAGTCGAACTAATTTTTTATGAGCATTTGAAATTAAACATTGGATATATACCAGTTTTTTCCGGGAATGATTTTCTTATTTTAGTGTAATTCAAAAAGGAATACTTAATTGTAAATATTTTAAATTTTCATAAAATGTTAAAATTATCATTTTCTATACAAAAAAAAAAAAAATTAAAATATATTTTGACAATTTTTGAACTATTTGTAGGTCTAAGAAATTTTCGGTTTTTTCAAATTTTTTTTCTTCAAATATTGATAAAGATAAAAAAAATGTATATACACATTATATGGTCGCCCTATATATGACCTATACGGTATGAGTATTAATCATCCACATACTAATCGTTATTTGTTACCGTGTATTTTCAGCGATCGTTCGATTAACAACAGCAAAAACTGTGACCAACAGGAAAATTGGGCGCCACCTGATCAACCAGTACAACAGAGAAGACGATCGCATTACGTAGTGGAAGTCAGCCGTCGGTGCAGCACATCGTCGGATGTACCGAATCGTTCGCACCAACAGCAGCCACACTGCAAACAGCACAACTTCACCAGCAGAGCATCGCAGCGGTCCTCATCACAAGGTAAATATCGAATACCTGGTATTACGACATGTATATACGCGTCCGTATAATGTTTTGTATTAAAAACAACGCTAATTTCTATAATGTTTAAACCGCAATTAATTTACGTCATCGGAATAAAATTATCGTGGAAATATTTTATTTACCTATAAATTGTATTTACAATTTTGAATTATGTGTTACGTTTACGGGCACCATGTCATGGGAATGTTTTTTTTTTTTTTTTTGAAAGGGCTATAGATTTATAAACAATTTTAGCTTAAGATATTATATTTTAACCCTGGGTTGATTTATTTGTAAACCCTTTTGGGGAGGATTTAATAATATCCCCTTATTTCCTTCTTTCCTCACAAACACCCTAAATTGCGTCTATGCGTGCCAATAATATAATAATAATTATGCGTTGCGCTGCGCTGCAATAACGGGTAGGTGATATATTACAGTAGAACTTGCACAATTCGAAAAACATATAAAAACATATATAGATATTATATATTATGTAATTTACCCGAAACGTTCTAAAAAAATAACTTACTCTCGCCAACTGTAAAACTTCGCAAATATGTAGTGGCTTTTTTTCGCCTCCATTGGTTTTCGAGTTGCAGAAGTTCTACTGCGGTCGCTGCGTAAGTGCGTAACACGTGGCGTTATTATTTTATATTTGAATTGCTTTGGAGCCGCTTTGCACCTTTACACTCGCTCACTTCTTGTATGTATCTTGTATTTTTATATAACACGGCAGGCGGTGATGTATTTATTTTTCTTCTTTTTCTTTTTTTTCTTCTTCTACTTCTTCTTCCCGTTTTGTTTGTTTGTTGTTTCCTGTATGCTTTCCGGTGTAGGCGATAACTGTCCGCGATGGGGTTGCATACGCACCGGTGGTGGCGCGTCCGGTCGGAGAAGAAACGATGGCGGTGGAGGACACGACGCCGACGCCGACGACGATGACGATGACAACGACGATGATAACGATGGAGGCAGCGTGGAGGCGTACGATTTGGCGGCGGACGGCGGGGCGGCCTGCTGCCCGGGATCGCAGTGCGTGCCCTCCAGGAGACATCGGCGCAGGCGCAAATCATCGTCGGCGCGCGGCGGCCGCGACAAAAGCCCAGGCAAGCTACAATTGCTGCTCCAGCGGCCTCGGGGACCTCGGTGTTGGCCACGTTGCTTATCGCTGTTGTTCGGCGGACACCGACTTAGTGATTTTTGTTGTGGTTGTGGTTGTCGCACACGCACTTGAATTCGTATACATGCTGTATAATATATGCACGCAACGACAAACATCTACGCATTATATATTGTCATTTTTATCGACGTTGTTATGACCTAAATAGTTAACGGTATCGTAGATAGTATATTGTTATGTTGTAGTATACCTAGTATATAGTATGAAACAATATTATTATTATTATTATATAGTACACTTTAAATAAAATTTACCGCACACGCGTCTTCTGCCCACTCGCACCCCACTTACTTGCAGAGCTGCATGTCTATACGCCTGTACTTGATAATATTATATGTATTTGTCGTTGATTTTTTCCATAAAATATACTTATAAATATTTTTTTTCTCATATTTTTCCGTTTTTTTTTTGTTTTTTCAAATATTTCTCTCCGATTGCATACACATAAAATGTTACATAGATCATAATATTGTAAGCATGATCTATTGATACATACATACACATATATATATAATATACATGTATGTATACACATACATTGGCGCTTCAATATTTGTTTGTTTTTGAGTTTTCTTTATTGTTTTTTAGATAGGTTTATAGACAGTGCTTGAATTGAAGGAACTGTATCACTCTTCTTTTTTTGAAAAAATGTGTGCGTACCTCTTCTTATTATAACCCTAATCAAATATCAATATGAAATTCTTTTTATATTCAGGTATGCACATTTTTTCCATTTTTATAATACCTCTCTTCTGATTTTTTTCTAATTCAAGTACTGGGTATAGGTAGGTATAAAAACTATAAAGTATCAAAGATTATAGGGGCAGACTTTTTTTCATGTTTCTTGACGTTGTCACACACACATTCCAATGCTCCCATTATTATAATAATATATAGCGTAAGACATTATTATTTGTTATATGTACACGAACGACGAATACCTACTTAAATTAATTTTGATGTTTTTGCACCTTTCCAGTGGAAAATAGAAATCACCATCGGTTCTTCGTTGCAATGATATAACGTTGTATTATGAGCATTAATGTTCTCGACACGTCCCTCTTTAATGCTGCCTCATCAGTAGCGTGCGTGCTCGATATTACCGACCTATATACATAATATGTACACTACTTTTGTAATACGTTCGACCGCGTGAATAATTTTATTTTTTTTTTTATATTCATGTATTTTATAACTATATTATATCACCTTTTTTTTTTTTTAATGTCTTTTATGCGTGTTACAAATGTTATCATTCGTACACACATTGTATACTTATTTGTGCGAAAAATATATTATTTAATCGATATAAAACAAATTATTATATTATCAAAGTATATTATAATATAATAGTCGATATTAAATGCATGGATTTATACGTTTATTTATTGTTTTTTTAGCTAAATCTTGCATGTCAGTAGAGTTGACGGTTATGTGGTATACACTAATAATAGTGGCGTAGCCAGGATTTTGCTTTTGTAGGCTGATAATGTATTACACTGGGATGGCTTAACTAGGATCCCTCACAGGTTTGGTATGATGCTGATTTCATGGGTACACAATATAATTGAATAATGTTTTTAGACTTTTGCAACAACCTTCATACAAATAACAATTTTAACATATAATATGGTTACGTATTACGTAATACCTTCACAAAACACTGAAAATATTTTTAAATTTTTGAAAATCTCGGAGAGGTTTGCAGCCCCATTTGCATTCCTGGCCACGTCACGAACTTTATAGTAAACTAATAACTACTATTATATGTTTATATGTGTATCTGTACTTGTGATATTTATTATTTCATCGGAATGCCAGAGTTAAACTGAACAAGTAATGATGATTTTCAGCTCGTATTTAAAAAATAATATTACTCCAAACTAGGGGTGGCGATTACACGTGTAATGAACTACACGGGTACTCGTGTAATGAAAATACCCGTGTAGACCCGTGTATTAAATATCCGTGAGCTTGAACACTCATATATTTAAATAAAATCATATTTCACTACTTTGCAGTTCTGACTTACAGTTGCTCCACTTTCTGAACTCAATGTGACAGAACACATATCATATTATATTGTGTTCACTATCTCCTAGTATATGGCGTAATCACATTTATCAATAATTGGCGATTGTTTATGCTTTAATCTTAAAACCAGTTTAAATATTAATCTTTTATATATTATTATACTTATAGTTTATACCTATATAATATTATACGATAAACGAATGTATCTTACTAAGCATAACTAAAAACTATCTATAACATCTCTAAACATTAAAATATAGATAGGTAATTAAGAGCTATACAATTTTTATTATTAATTAACGACCGATTAATAATTATTGGAATATACATGCATTATGTTATTATAAATATTTATGCTTAAAGTATATCTGAATTCTGAATTAATATGCAACATACACGGGTATGCACGGGCATTAAATCACGGATATACACGGGGGCTTTAATATATTTTTTGCTCGCGTACCCGGGCTCCGTGTATTCGTGTATTCTAATACCCGTTCACAATCACGACCTCTACTCCAAACCAAAGTTGCACTTTGTCACGCGAAACACGGGCATTAATTGCAACATTAGCACGTAAAGGGGAAAAAATTGTTTTCAGGTGCCAGATACACATGGTAGGTATTTTTAAACATTTGTTTGTTCGCTTATCGAGATACTAGCTTGTAATGCCAAATCACTTCGGTATGAAATTGTTGGTCATCTCTAGCCAACAATCTAAAATACAGTATTCGCATTTCACGTATGTCGGTTCGTTGACATCAAAACAAAATTCGTTTACATTATTTTATGATTATTTAAATTAAAAAATGTTTGTACGTTCCTAACTAATTGATATTTGTAGCAATTAAACGCGACGACGGCAAAATAAAAATATACTTAATGGAGTGTAATATACTATTTTTAAAAGCTCACCAAAATTTGTAGACTATAATAGTATAATTTTTAAACGAAAAAGTCTTCGGGTTACTCTTTAGGGTTACCTACTTATGACTATCGAACTGTACTCGTGTACAACTTTATTTATACCTAGTCTTAACAGTTTTAAGTATTGAGGAACAAGAGATAAGTTACCTCTACAATAAAAAAATCTGAATTAACCTATTTACTATAAAGAAAAGTACTTTATTTTTATTTCTTACTCAACTATTGACTTAAAGACAATTTTATTTAATTATGACATAATAACTGATAAAAAAAAAAAACTAAAACTGAATTAAATTACACTAATCTATATGATCTATTTGTGTTTACATATTTCTACATTATTTCAAAAAGTTTTAACTTTTTTGTAAATATAATTTTTACAAAAATTTGACGTGCAAAATATTTTGATTTTTTTTATATTTTTACTATTATTATTATCGTTCAAGTTGAATTTTATTTAAGTTTTTACTTTTTCGAATATCGTAAATTTTTATTTCATATTTCATTCCTAAACAGAATATTTTTTGGAGTACTTTGATACAGAAAAATCGAATTCCTAACGTTAATTAGTTATAATAAGTATTTAAAGTTTCGATGAACAAAGTAGTGGACCAATATTTTGCGAGGTATGCTTTTGCCGCTCTACATTCTATTACGTTCATTTAAATTAAAATAATAAAAAATGCTTTGCTTTAGAATATGAAATTATAAATGTCATTCATAAAAGTGAAAACTTAAAAATTTATGACGAATACAGACTGTAAAAAATATCTTTTTTTAATGTCAGTCTGCAACGACATATAACGAAGTTAAAACTTTTAAACATTTTGAGTGTAGATACTTTTAAGTGGATTACCTTATATGCACCTACGACCTACCATAACTAATAACGTACACACAAGGAATTCACCAAGCGCGTGTTCACCACCATTTTTTCTTTAATAACTTATCTATTCAAACTCTGATTTTTGGAATTGTTATTAAAACTACTTAAAAGACTATAATTTAAATTTCTTAAGTTTAAAATGGGATATCTCGTTTGAGAAACAAGAGTTTGTATCAGCCATCATACTGATGGCTAAGAGTAAAAGGTGGCTAAAAGTATACTACTTTTTGAAGTTAGTAACATAAAAAAAAAAAAAAAAAACTCAAGAATTTAAAAATATATTTAAAAATTCCAAAAATCAGATTTTGAATAACTGCAGTATTGAAGGGGAGAAAAGGGGTGAGCTTGCTCGGCGAATCACTAAATATAAATACATACATCATAATGCGAAGTTATATTATTATATCGTTTTAGTTACTATTATCGTTGTTGTGTTGTATTGTCATGTAACGACACGTTTATAATCGGAACAATCTGCGTTGTGTATTGTGTGTGTTCGCAGACTGCAAATCGGAGAGTTCGTACTGCAGGAAGGGACACGAGAAACGGCGCAACTCGACCAGGAATGACGCGCCCGATGAATACAAGCCGTCGCTGCAGCACGCAACCGGCACCGGCGGTAACCACGGTTACTCCAGCCTGGTGAACGACCGGTACGCGTCGGACGAGCGAATGTGCCAAAGCACGTCAATCGGCGGAGGAGGATGCGGCGGCGGTGGCCGACCCTCGCAGAACAGCCTGACGGAGAACAGCCCGGCGTCGTACACGACGTCACTGAGCACGGACACGCTGTATTGGGACGACGACCCGATGGCCGCGGGCCAGCAGCCGCCGTCGGCCGCGTCCCGACAGCACTCTGTCAAGTCGCAGTCGTCGTCGACGTACCGGCGCGACAACTGCGCCGTTAAGCCGGTCAAGTCGTGGGACAATTTGACCACCAAGGCGTTCGGCGGCTACGGGTTCGGCTACGAGTATTTGGACCGCGACCAGATCGTCAATAACGGCGGCGCCGGTTCCGGGCAACATCACATGGTGTACCTGCAGCTGAAAAACGTCAAGAACGGACAGAAACACCACGGCGGTCACCACCACCACCACCACCACCACCACCATCACAACAACCACCAGCAGCCGCAGCAGCACCAGCAGCAGCACGGCCACCACAGCAATCAACAACACCTCAACCACAACGGCCACCACCATCACCATCGCCACAACGCCGGCGGCCGAATCCGTCACCCGACCAAGTCCACGGAGACGCTGCTCACGCTACCGCCGCAGTATCCGATCGCGGCCATCGAGTCGTCGGCCAGCTGCGAGTACTTGGACGCTTGTTCGTCGTCGTCGTCGTCGTTGGCGGCCGGCGGTTACTTCGCGGGTTACGTCAGGAACGACAAGGCCAGCCAGACGGACTGCAGGAGATACGCGGCACAGCATCAGCAGCAGCAGCCGCCGCCGCCGCCCGAGGTGACGAGGCTCTGAGTCTCCGGCAACACAATATCGCGTTTTTTAATTATTATTTTATTGCGTTTAATATATATATATATATATATATTTAAAAACAATTCTTATTCTTTTTACCGCGTCGTCTATTGTATTCTGGTCTTTTTTACGCGACGAGAAATTTTTATTATATATATATAAAAAAAAAAAAATATTAGGTATTGTAATATATTATTATATTATACAATCTCCTCCTCGGATTTATTTCTAGTCAATATTATAATATTATACTGGTGTATTACTGTCAGAGTCTTGGAGGCTACGCGCCCGTTATTATTGTTAATCGTTTTATTATTATTGCATTATTCTAATACCTTAGATCTGAAAACGGATTATAGTGTACCCCGCATCATATGTATTATAATATGTTTTGAATTTTATACTTAAACCGTGAAATAGTGGATCTCTGTGTCTGGTTGGACGCCGATCGAACGATAATAACAATATCAATAATTACGCGTATGGGCGAAACTTGTTTCCGGTAGTTTTCCGCGATGAACTATTTTTTACTGGAGATCAGCGCAGGTCGCTAATACGCGTGTTTTTAAGAAGTCCGCGACAGATATGTTTGTCCGAAAACATCTTCTCGTCCGTGACGCCTTGATCTTGCGTGATCGGAACAAGCCAGACAAGGTCGATTAAAAAATATTAAAAATTAATAAATTCGCGTGCTATTCGAAATCACTATAAATAACAGTTAATCTTATATATATATGCGTGTAATAAATTATAATATGATAGTATATTGTTTTATGCTTATAAGCTACGCGTTATACAGTCTAGCTTACTGTGTCCACGCAAGTTCGTATAATTATAATGTACATTTTAAACGTATTTTTCGGTTTGTTTCGGAGGGATTGTTTTTTGACCGCGATAAATTATACAACAGTTCCGAACCAGGTCCACTGCTTCACACCATATGTATTGTGTGTTTTTTTTTTTTTAATTTTATTTGCGCGTGAGTAATAATTATTTGTTTCTATTTAAACTTTGTAAATGCTTTATTTGTAATAATCAAGTCCGCGCTGAATCGTATTTATATATTGGGATATATTATTATATTGCATCAATAATTATATGTAATAAAAAAAAAAATCAAAAAAAAATGTGCCCAAGGTTTTCTGTAGACTATAGTAATAATATATTGTTTTTAAGTTATTTCGAACTATAAAATAAATAATATTATAATATATAATAATACTATGCAGTGTTTTGATGTGTTGAATGGGCAAACTATGGTTAGTTATGGTCACGAGATATGATGTTAACATCCACAATGCACATCATATTTCTCTGTTAATACGAATAACGCGTTTGGTCGGATATTGTTAAAGTTTTTACTTATTCCGACTTCGGTTGGAAATTTAAAACATGAGTAAAATAGTACTTACATATACATTGGAATATTTTAATCGGGAAAAAGTTGTGAGAAACGTCGTTAGCCCTACAGGCTACAGATGTCTTGATAGCGTTTAAGATATCCGTTTAACCTTTTAAAAATCTGTAATTTGTCAAAAACTTGAAAATTTATTTCAAGATTCCTCATAACTAGTTATTAAAGTAAAAAAAAAAAATAAGAGTACATTCACATTACTTTTTATGAGCGTCTGAAGTTAGAATTTTGATGAAAATTTGCAAATTATTTTGAACTAAAAATTCCCAAAATTTTTTAATGTTAATACCTAAGATTTGAAAATTTAATATAAAATTCCCCAAAAAAGTTTACCGGAAAGTCAAAGTATAATTTTTTATGAACATTTGAAATTCAAATATTTACGACACCCGAATTTTCGTGGAATAGTTTTCTTATTTTGTTGTAATTAAAAAACGAAAAACCGCAAATACTTGAAATTTTCACCAAACATTTATATAACAATTTTCTAAACACCGTAAAATATTCAAAATATTTTGACTCTTTTTTGAGCTATTTATAAGCATAAAAAATTTTTGATTTTTATTTTTTAGTTTTTTTCGATAAATAGTGTATTTCTATTTTCGTTTGGATAAATAACTTGATAATTCAATACAAGGTTACTCATAACTTAGGTTAGGATGATTATGATTTTGCATATTATTTTAGGTTATCGAATAACATCCATTCTTGTAATGAAATGTTTTTCATGATATCTATATTCAAAATATCAAATGCTTATTTAGCATATAATTGCATATTTAACCATTTTTTTTTTATTTATAAGTGCATAATTTGTGTTTTTTTTGTTTTTAAGCGCATATTTTACGGGTTTCGATGCAAAATGTTGAAAAATACCATAGTTTTATATTTTTAACTGAATCTGATATAATTTTGATTATCTGTATTATCTGTAAATGGAAAAAAAGTATTTTTAAAAACGCCAAGTAGAATACAAATATTTAAAGATGAAGCACCTGCAGTGCTACTCCCCCCAACACCTGTAATAACACACGCTGGGGAACTTGATTAAATGCTATTTATTATGCATGTCATTTTACTGATGTACACAAAGTTTTTGATAAACTGGATTCAGAAGATGCTGTAGCTATACAAAAATGTCACACACTTTTGAATTATACGTCTCTAGAAGCAAGTTTACTATACATTCAATCGAACTATGGTTTTTTGTCAGCCAATATAACTCGTCTTAAATCATCCGAGCTGCTTTTGTCAGAAGCAATATTAATAGTCAACAATACAACAGATAAAATTAACAAAGCCGGTGGACAAATAAGTAACGAAATATATAGTAAATTTAAAACGGTTTTTGAGAAAAACAGTGGATTTTTTAACAGTATGTTAAATTTTGATAGTACTTAATGGAGAATTTGAAATCATTGAGGGGATCAAAGAGGAATTCACTGCAGAAAATTTTGTTTTTTTTAAGTTTTCACCAATTACGTATGTTGAAGTGGAGAGGAGTTTTTCCTGGTGACTATAATTTTTTATATTATTTAAATAAATACAATTTTTTACATGTAGATTTTTCTAATAATAATTAAATAATATTTAATCTAATAGATTCAGAAACTTATTAGCGCCAAATAAACGAAGATTTACAACAGAACATTTAAAACAAATAATAATTATTTAATGCAACTCTTTTTAAAATGTATTTTTTTTTATTTTATTTATTTTTTAATGCATATTTTTCAAAATTTTCATGCATTTTTAGCAATTTTTTAGTGAATAAGTGCATACATATTCATAATTTTTTAATGCATAAAGATCTTAGCCCTACTCATAAAACGTTATAATAGCAATTGAAAAATATTAAAAATACATATGCACAATTTTTTTTATAAGTAGATATTTAATGTTAACATTTTGACCAAAATTCATCAAAATCTCGAAAATTTGTAAATTATTTTGTAATTAAAAATGTGTAAACTGTTTAATTTTTATAGCTAAGGATTAAAAATTTAAAACAAGGTTTCACGTAAATATTGAATAATGTAATTAAAAAAACTAAAAAATATATAAATATAGATTTTTTATGGATATTTTAAGTTAAAATTTGGAAAAAATTCGATATTTAAACTAAGAATTGCGATTTTAGTTATTGTGTTTTAATTTAAAAATATTCGCGGGTATTTAAACATTTTTATGTGTATTATTATATTATTATTATTATACTTTATTCACACAATGGCATTTTAAAATATAATTTTTGAAAAACCTACTGTATTACTATGATGTCTATTGGTAAGATAAATTACATTAATAGCAATGATTAATACAGGCTGGCAGACTGTCTTCTCTCATATTTTTTTTTTTTTTTTAGTAGATATACAATGACATTTAAATTTAACATATTCATTACAGTGATTCACACGACATCTACTGTACAGCAGAATAGTACCCCCCACTTGCCCACCTTTTTTTTAAATTTTATTAATTGTGTTTTATGTGTAATAATAAAAAAAATCACGTCGAACTGCGTTGTTGCTGATGGGTAATTCTCTGTCCTTCGAAACCATATAATTATCCACTCGGCACTCACATATTATGCACCAAGTTAAAAGTTATTAGTCGTTAAATTCAAAAACCGACTATTTGCTTAATGTTGTATCCAAAAATCATGCACATTTTATAATAACTTTAAAGTGTACATATTTTTAAATATTAAATATATTATTTAGTTTTATATATTTTTTTAAATAAAAAAAATTACTGTCAGCTAAGAATTGATAACAACAATAACATAAAGTTTCACTTTTTTTTACGTGTCACGATCACAATTTTATTTTTTTTTTTTTTTGTAAGCATAATTTATTTTTTCGTTTTAAGAGGTAAGCATACAATAATAATTTAAAACAAAATTTAATGCTTCTTACCAAACCTTTTAGTGAACTAGGTTAAAGTTTTTGAAGTACATAATACAAAACTATTTTGTAGATTAATTATAGTGTGCAGTTATTGAATGCAATGCTTTATACTACTATATTAGTTAACAAACAATACACTCACTAAAATTTAGATTTAAAAAAATATTAATCTAACTCGCTTTTAAAAAAAGTTGAACTATTTTTTTTTAATTTTAGTGGGTACTTGGATCACATAATAAGGAGTATGTTTATTGTTTCTACTCATCTCGTATGATATATAATATTATTTTTACTTAAAATCGTGTATATACAGTTATTTATGCGGGAAACCATTAAAATCTACAATTTCCAAAAACATTTTTAGTTTTAACTTTCAAATTTATTTTTTTTTTAATCAACTGAAAACAGCTATGCTATTTTAACAGCACGACAAATTAAATTTCCTAGTTAAATTTAAAGGTAAAGAAAAAATTATTTTTATAGCTAATCAATAGTCAACTTTACTTATTAAATAATATACCTATACATTTAATTACAGACTTTACTTCAAAAAGGTAAAAAAAAAATGTTATATGTTTGAATGTACCGACAACCAGGGCCGATTTTAAGGGGTGTCACCGGTGAGCAATTGCCCGAGGGCAGCACACTTGATAGCGAAAAAATTTTCTTAGATAAAATGAACAAAAAAATTTTATTTTTTTTTTTGTAAAAAGAATATTTAATTTTCAAATTTCAAATATACTAATAATATTTTTTATACATTTCTAACAAAATAGTTGGCAATTTTTCGTAATTTTTGACGAATTTTTTTAAAATTCTAACTTAAGGCGCCCATAAAAAACTATTGTGAATTAACGCTCCTATTTTTTTTTAAATTGCACTAATAACAACTTATGAGTAACCTTGTATTAACTTTTCAATTTTTTGAAAAGAAAAGCTTGGTCATTGCTGTACTATATTAAAAAAAAAATTATTGAAAACGAGCGCCACGAATTTTGAGTATGGGGACACAAAATTTCTAAATACGGCCCTGCGAATACAATCAAATCGTATTATAATAACAAAACTTTTGTTATATTAGTTTATTTAATTATTAGAATAATATATTTTTTTTTTTTATGATTCAGTCGTTGTTAATGTTTTACGAGTTTCATGATTTCCTTCAAGATAATATTATAATAGTTTAACGACACCATTATCGGTATCCTGACAACAATGTTGGATGATTTCGATGAATATTGTCAGCTTAAAAATTTCCATTAGTTCGCACAATAGTCAATAATAGTTAATATTATATATTATTGTCATGACCGAACTAATGTAACGTTATCTGCAGCATGCTGGCGAGGTATACCTATTAAACCTAGGTATATGCAACATCATGAATCACAATTAACTGGTTATTAATCTTATACTTACATATCATACACATTGTTATTCGATACACGATAGACATTTAAGGACAACCTATATAGACGTATATGCATATATATTATTGGCACGAGTACAACTACTTACTAACTGCCGTTTTATATTATTTCGTCGAGCTGTCTAGGCATAAAATAATATAATATAATATATTATACATAGGTACAAAGTTTTATGATTTAAAACGTATTTATTTATTTTTTTGTCGTACTTTTCAATTGCAACGTTACGACGCGTACTATGAGTGCATTAAACTGTTTGCGTACATAAAATATAATTATTATTATTATTATCGTGTATTGTACAATTTTTTTTATTATATTATTAGATATTATATTGTTATTCCGCGACTTCGTCTTCATTTGACGTGTTTTCTTTGGAAGCTAAATAATTTTTGACCATATCTTGAGCCTGTAAAAATTAACGTAACACAAATGACCGCCGTAAACAAAATATTGTGATATAGGTTAGGTTACAATACCATCGGGGAATTCTGCAAGACGCATTTCAAGATCACATAACCGGCTGTGCAGTGAGTGTTTACTTCTGCAATAGAGAAATATTGTACATCACGTTTAGATATAATATAAGATATAAACGTCAATATTTATACCAATATTAAAATATATAATATGAGTATAGTATTGCTGTTTAACTGTTTAACACGACTTTGCTTGGAAGAATATGATCAAGCACAAAAATTTATAATCGGTGTATTTCGGTTTTAGTGTACCTACATTAAATTCACTTGCAAATCGGCATCGGGGTACCCTAGCTTTCTAAACTAATGTTTTAACCTAGATTATATTATTAATTAGTATAGCACTTGATATATCTTTGGACGTGGTTCAAATCACTCCCTAAACTTTTCTGATATCCCAAAAACAATCTCTGAAATTTTCATAAAAATCGGTCAAGTAATTTTGTATTATATTAGATAACTACAAACGCATACGAACATTGCTTTTTGTTGTACATTTAAGGAGCAAACATTTAATTAAATATTATTTTCTTTTATTTATAAAAAATCCTATAGTAACACATAGCGGGTCGGCTAGTCTACTCCAAATTTTGTAACCAATGGCAACCCTAAATGTAAACAAAAAATATATATCCATATTTGTGAGCCAAAACGAAATTCATATATGGAACTGTAAGCAACCCTATAACAATTTATAGGGATTGAAAAACAAAACCCAAGAACACTTCTAAAGTCTCAAGGAATATGTATACCGAATTTGGTGCCATAATTGGTTCAGTAGTTTTTGAGTCTAATATAAGCCCCAATACAAATGTTCATTCATTTATCTATAAATATATTAGGACATGTCCTGATTGACTGACTAATCAATGTATAGAACCTAAGTTATGATAGCTAAAATTTTCATAGTACCTTCGTACCACCATTTATAAGTGCAGTAAGAAAGACTTTTCCAAAATTTACATTTTAAAAAGGTGTTAATACAAGGATTTTGAAATTCGTGATGAAAATCAAATGGTTGTATTTTTAAGTGATTGCCACTAACCAAATCTAGCAGATGAAGTAAAAACATGCACCGAATTGTTGCGTTTAAATTTCCTCTATCAAAAAACTTATATCTTAAATCCAAATGTTTATTTGTAACTATTGTGTATACTCAAATATTACACAACTGACTTTTACGAAAATCTCAGAGATACCAAAAGAGTTAAGAGAGTAGTTTGAAACTTTGAACCACGTTAAAATATACAAAGTGCTAAAGCCAATCACCAACTTGCAGTTGCCCTTCTAGGTCGAATTATTTCACAAAGCGAGGTACGCCTATATAGCACTGTATTTTATATTTGTTCATTTTTTTTATCGGGCAAAGTCGGGTTATACATCTAAAATAATATATATATATATATATATTCAGATAGATAGCTAGATTAGAATAGTAAAAATCGATTTAGGATTTTTTTTCATACAACACGACAATACGTATCCACCTACATTGTGCGTCGAATAAAATTGTTTTGAACAACGTGTGATTTACATAATATTATGGGCGTTATATTTAATACATACGCGGTCATCATTATACTATGCGCATAGAAATGTTTTTGTCATTCGACACTGTGCGATATCTTTAGCCGATTTACGTCACATCCGGACGACCCGCAGATTTCGAATATTCGTAAATTGGCCGAACGAAAATCGCTAGTTTTTGAAGTCGCGTCGTGCTGTATGTATAGGTACAGCCAAACGCATATGATATTAGTGGGTGACCCCGTATACCGCATACTATGTTATTATTATATTATCGTGACGAGTGCATGAAAAGATTAAAAATAAAACGGAATTTTTGAGGATTTCTGTTTTATAAAATAGGTTTTAAGATATGGAGGAACATTCGAATATATTATGTCGGCTATTATTCATAATCATGATTATTAAGTACGTAATTTGCGTCTAAAACAATCAAAAAAAAAAAAAAAATGTATTATGTAATCTATGTAATCTCGTGTCTACAATAAATTATAACTTTTGCCACTTTAAAACAATTAATAATACATTTTTTTTTCTGATTCATTTAAATGTATTTTTAATTATTCAGAAATTAAGTTTATCTTAGTAAATTGCTAGAGCATTATTAAATGTACAAAAATTATAAAGTAAAATAAAAATTGGGTACCGCTCTGTTGTACAATAAGTGTCTAGTAGTGAGTCACTTTCATGGATGTGTTAAATTTGAATTCAATGATATAAAATAATTGTAAACGATTCTGAACGAAGACCAGGTATTTACACGCCTAAACAGTTCTCGCAGACGAATATTATTATTTCATAAGATTTTCACTGTTCACCCCTATCCGCGAGTCGCGTCGCGCACTACACATAATATTATATTTAGCAGCGATCGTACGGGGATACTGTGATTGATAATATAATATTATATGTTTATTATTTATATTACAATAAAATAGTATTAAAATATTATCATTTATCATTACCATCCCTGCAGTTCGATTGCATTATGTTCGTCTCGTTCCTGAACATTTCATTTTCCATCAACTCCGATAACTCTTCAAACCTGGCCCAGTTCCACTTCCCGGTAACCGAGTTCATCTGAAATGGCAACGAAATCGCAAATGAAATATTACAGTGTACTGCAGTGTATAAAAATATACACATTATATTGTATAGTAACAATCATACCGTTCCCATTTTCTTCGCCACGCACGGTCCAAAGCACTAAAAAATATAATAAGTAACATCATTAATCTATCTATTTTGCTGAACCATCGCGAAAACTTGCTATACATGCATAACGCGCTGGTCAGACCCTTGGAAGCCATGTTCACAACTGCGTCGTCCGTCGTGTCGCGCCCAAAAGTTGAGGTTTGTTCAACATCGGAAAATTTCCGGTACACCACTGTGTCAGTGATGACTGTACGACGCCACACGGTTTAATGAGATTGCAACGGCCAATCAGAACACGACGAGGGGCACACGATGGACGACATACGGCTGTGAACTCGCCTTAAGCCAGCTGCGTACGAGCCGGGTAGATTATATAGCCGTAATACAAATAACTACAATAAAAATGACAATTGTTTGCGTGTGTGGCGATGGTCGACCGTTTGCATAGTTCTACGGAGGATTTTTTATGCTTTGGGTTATTTTACCAGGACTTTTTCCACTGCAGAGACATTTTACTTCGGAATTTTTTACCGCGAGTCGTCCAAAGTAGGCCGTTGACTTACCGCCTTACGTACGGCGAAGAGGTATGATTTATCGTAGAAGGATAAAAAAAAATCCGATTCTGGGGCCGCAGTATCAGCCCGACGCATCACTCCCCGAATTATTATGACCGGGAGTAAACACTATCCTTTACATTCGTCGTATACATTTATATATCCAATAAAGATTTATAATGTGGCTCGGTGTGGCACGGCCGTACGCTCAACTGCGGAAGCGCTTCGAGTGTACGTACCGGCCGGTGTTGCTAGCTCCCGGATGGGTGACCACCCGGGTTTTTAGCAACACAATCCTTGCCACATTTACAAAAAAAACGTGTTCTAACCAACCGTACCTCCACCCCCCACGGTAAAAACCTACTACTATATACTTACAATCGGCTAATAATAGCCATAGTCGACGGGCTTAAATTAATAAAAAAAAAAAAAGATATATAGGTATGTAAAACACTTTTCAGATACATTTAAACTTGTATAAGCCATGTTATAATCGGGAGTACACTCTATCCTTCAAAGTTATCGAATGCAAAAATATATGATATATTATATATTTTAGAATAGTGTTTACTCTCGGTTATAATAATTTATGCAAATTTATATAAATGTTTACGTGTAGTGGTTACGTTATGGTCTTAAAACCGTTCCACGAACGAATGGTGAATGAATAGTGCGGTAGAGCAGCGATGCGTTCTGGTAGTGGTGCGATCGGGCGTCGGTACGTCAGTTTAATGGAGATGCCCCAGAATCGGATTTTTTGTCCTACTTATAAGATTAACGTCATACATATTTTATATTATCGTATGGTATTCATAATGAACGGAGTTATGAGAATATTGGAATTTATATGAGTTTAATTTATGCATATATGACTATGATTTTATTCTATACAAACGGCAGTATTTACGTATTAGGTCAACTGCACTTTTGATGTTTCACTATTTCCTATTGCCCGATTTAAGTACAATCACGCGTTTGTTACTTAAGGCCCGAGCAGTTTCTTTTTATATAGAGATGTATAATCTTCGCCATTTGGTGCACCAACACTGAACTAATCGGCTAAGTTCGTGACTTATAGCCGCGGTATGTATAGCGTAGGTCACAACTGTATAATAACTGCAAAGACTAGAATAATTTATACTATCAAAAAATTTTACGACAAAATGCATTTTTTTGAAAACTGGTGAGGAATATGTACATTTTTTAGAGTTTTTGTAATTTTTTTTTTAGTTTTATTCAATTATTTTGTAAATAAGGTACTGATAGTTTTTAGATTCTGAGGGAAGCGATGAATGTATTGATTTTACAATGACATGTATGTGTGTGTTTTTTCTTTGTGTAGGTATGAAGAAAGTTTTTTTTAGCAAAAAAAATACAGTAAAACCTCTAAACACCGGACACTCTCGGTTACTGATATTTTGTCCACTAATCAGAGAATACAATTTGTAGTTTATTCCCAAAAAAATGTCCGCTATTTAGAGGTGTTTCTTCTTGGTTTCACTGTACTTAGATTTTCAACTGTGAAGGTGGTTTCTATTAGTAATTTGATTCTATAATTAGTACTTTGAAAGTGAGGGAGTCAAAAATAAAAAATTCCATCTATTTTTCAAAATAATAGGCAAAAATAAAAATAATTGAAAATTTTATACAAGGTTCCTCATAAGTACCTATGTCATACTATAACCAAATAATAATTAATCAGTTTTTTTATAGAAATGACTAGATATTACCAAACATTTTCAATATATTGATTCCCCTGTAAAGTATCAACTAGATCCAATTTTCTTTTAAAAAACCACATTTAAAAGTTGAAGATTGTAACAGTTTTCATCAAGGTGACAGACACAAAATACCACTAACACGTCGTGGTAAATTTGTAGAGGTAAAACTTTCATCGCTCTACTTAGAATCTAAAATTTAGCTCACACTTAGAATACTTACTTAGAAGTTAGAATATAATATACACACCTTGCAGTTTTCGTACTTCTTGTCACTGTGATCTTTGTCCTTCAATAACAATTCACCGCAAACGTCTATCGATCAGTAAACAAATAATTTAATGTTGGTATTATACTTACTTATTTAAAATTTAAATGCACCACTATACAATTAATATTGTTTGCTAAAATATTTTTTAAAACGTACAAAGAATAACATAATATTACCAGGATTTATGTTTAGTTCTTGCATGCATGTAAACACGTTATCTAATATGTCATCTATAAGTTCGCTTTGGTTGTTGTATTTTTTTTCAGCACTTACCTGTAACACAAGTCGTTTTTCAAGGCATATACATTATAAATCATAATATTACGAGCATAATGACATCGATATTTTTAATTCGGTATTATTAGTCTTGAAAAAGATATTGATTTGTGCTACCCGGCTGA
>JACXSJ010001985.1:47215-61894 GCA_014851325.1 Pentalonia nigronervosa | reverse complement strand
TTTGTTTCACCATTTATCTTACTTCTCTATAAATATAATTTTAATTTTAAAATAAAAAACAAAATTATATTATTATTATACTAAATCTAAATAATGTGTAGTATAGTATATATTAGCAGAATTAAAAATTATTATAATAAATAGGTAATAGTTTAAATATAATAATTTACATGCATGCTGATAAGTAACTTTTACAATATTTAGTATTGTATGCTAATTAAATTTTATTAATTTGAAAAGAATAAATACTATTGTAAAAATAATAATAATAGTACAAAGCATATGGAAAGTAAAATATGCCAGTTTTATTACATTATTTTAAATATATCTTCATATATATATATTAATTATATTAATAATAAAATATATATAAATAATAATAATAATAATAATAATAATAATTAATAATATATATAATATATGCATATATATTTATATTTTTTATTATTTTTTCATATTTTATATTTTTTTTTATTTTTATATTTATATTTTTTATATCTTATGTAATTCTACATAAGACTACTACTAATAAAATATGTGTTGCACTATTTAACAAAGATAATTAAAGAATATTATTAATCATATTTTTATAAATTAATTAGGTAGGTAAGTATATATCTATTTTGTTTCACCATTTATCTTACTTCTCTATAAATATAATTTTAATTTTAAAATCAAATCAAGATTATTTAATTATTATACTAAATCTAAGTAATGGTTAGTATAGTATATATATAGCAGAATTAAAAACTATTATAACAAATAGGTAATAGTTTAAATTAAACCGCTGAAAATAATAATTTGAAATGGTTTTAAGTCGTCACTCCTCGGACAGTATACACTGGTGAGCGTGTTGAAGATTTATGCAAAGAAAATTCTTTGAAACGTCACATTTGTTGTTCGACATATGGGGCATATAGCATGGGGTACGTCCAAACTAACCATGCATAAGTCACACACCCAACCATGTCCACATGGTAAAATAATATACTGTTCTGTACTGTTGATGGTCGTCGCTGTCAAACACACTAAACACAACGAAGCTGGTGTTGATTGATGATTGATCACTTCTAACGATAACCCTACTTCCAATGGTGGCAAATTTTCTATTGGTGCCACTACTATTGGCTCGTCATCAAGATTTATGTTAAAAATTTCATCTGCATTATCATTGTTTTGAAGAGCCCAGAGCCTCTGTTTCTCTTCGTAAGCAATACTTAAATAAGAACAACGTTGTAAAAATTGCCATAAACTGATGAGACCTAAATCATATTGCTCAGTAGTATTTTTGATTTGTGGAGAATTTGCCAAAAATTTATTTTTCAATTGCTTTGTTGGAGTTAGGTTATTTGAAAGTTGATTGACAATGATATGGTAGTTTATGTTTATTTTCTTCAAATGATCTAAATCCAATTAAAATAACCATTAATATATATATAATGACAGTAAATACTCGTGTGACCAATGAAATTGCAAATATTTTTAAAATTTACTTAAAAATATCCATAAATTTGGATGGTTGACGGAGAATTTGAGTTTAAGTGAGTTATGAAAACTCTCCAAGTTATCGTTCGTCCTGTATGGCAATCGATAAACTGATATAATTTCCGATCCAACATCTCTTAACCAGTACCTATAGATATTTTGATATAAGTTTTATCCAATAGTTGAATATATTCTTTTTATTTTAATTTTATTATTTAATTTAAGCTTCAGTAACCAAGGCCATAAGCTGGAAATTGAATTGGTTTTAGTCAGCGGTGTAACAGTGATTTAGACACGTATTGTGTATGTGGCATGGTTTTGTCGTCACTTAAAATTCGTATGGACACCCATCATAGAGATAGCGAGTAATAGAGTAGTATATTTTTATTATAGATTTTATTGAATATTTACCTTTTTAATTTAATGATAATTGAGAATAACTTTTTTATTACCAAATGTAGATTATATACGAACCTTTGATAATATTGTAGTAACTGTTCTAAATCGACTTCATGATTTGCGGCAAATGCTCTGATTAACATGAATCCAGTTTCTATGTTTTGAGCCGGTAACAGTGGAAGGCAAATTAATAACAGCAACACTTTTTGAGCATTATTGTTGTTGTTTATATAATTTAAATAATGTAAAGATTTCATTTTTCTCCATATAGCCTTTACATAAACAACCATTACAATTAATACTTACATAAAACTGACAAAAGTGATATATAGTAAAAATCATGATATAATCTATTTTTTCATATGAAAAACTACGTAGATACTATGATAGGTAATATTTTTACTTGGTTATGATGGAACCAGCAACCCACAGAACGAACACCTGGGAAAACTATACTTAATACATCTCTCAAGGATGCCTCGTAGTCCGCAATAATAACATTTGGTGTTAATGTTGGCAATAAATTAATTTTGATGAACCGTAAAACTGATTGATATGAACTTCTAGTATTCCTCTCCATAAGAACGTAAACAATAGGTATGGACTAAATATATTTAAATAGATTATTACTAGAACATGTATTTCCACAAAAATTAAATTTTTAAACTAATATATAAAATATACCTACAAAATATATAAATGTTGTCCATGATGTAACAATTTTATTATAAATCGGATTTTCGTAAATAATTATTTATAGGTTAGGTAGGCATTTAAGAGGACGTAATTATGGTATTTGCTATCTTCTTACAGAAAGGCCAATATAGACGAAATACATTTTTTTATTTCCAATATCTTAGCAACTACTAAAGTATTTAAAAATTAAACTATTAAAAAAGGCCTTAGAGTGTATATTGAGTTTATATTGCCACCTTTAATTAAATATGATTTTTTTAAAGTCTATTGATAGCAAATTCCAATAAACACTAATCCAGTGGTTCCCAACCGAGGAAATTCGTCACCAGGAGGGATATAGTGATGATGAAATAACGAGAATTGAAAACAATAAATTATTAATACAGTTAAACAAAAAATAGTCTTCTACAACTCTAATTTAAGGGGGAGGCGTGAGATTTTTGAAAATTTACAAGGGGGCATAGAATAATAAAGGTTGGAAACGACTGTACTAACCATTATAAATTCCACTTAAATCTTAATTTATAATAGAAGTTTTAAAATAATCTTACATAATTTTGAATTATGCAATGCAGCGTTAACATTTGATAACCCATGTTTGAAGGGATAACTTTAAATGTTGGATCCACATGAATTTCTTGTATGTTATGGACGAGGACGGATCTAATAAGTTGTGTGCAGGCAAATATTATACTTGTGTTGTTATCAATATCCCGTACATATCCTCTAAATATGACATTATTACAACACGCAAATCTCTCCAGCTGTTTATTCTCAAATAACCTTGCAAATTCTTGTAAATTGCCTGGCAATTTAGGTAATGCATTTTTTCTTGCCATACGCATTAATGGTTCTGCTGTTGACCAGGAATATAACGAAGCAGCTTCCACATGTCTATTATAGACAAGTTTTTATAAAATATTTAGGTAGATAACTAATTGTAAAACAAAATAATTAGGTAAGTAGAAATAACAAACTTCTTAGAATCTTAACACAAATGTGTAATAATTTTTATTTTAATATAAATTGATGTAAATTTTCTCATTCTTAATTTTATACAAAAAATAATTAACCTATTAAAAAGTAAATCATAAAAATAAGACTTATATTAGTTATATGTATATTATACAGTTTATAGTAAAATTAAAAATAAATATCGTATTGAAAGAATATAGCCAATAAAATAATGTTAAATTGTGAAAATAACATTTTCAATATGGCTCTAATCACCTCATTTTATATCAATTTAGTTAAATGTATATTTATTATTCAAATTTGTTAAATTTTTTTAGAAACTATTATTTGTTACCACTATCAAAATATTTCAATATTAGATATTATTATATAAAATTATTACCTTCTGGCTTCTTCGTTGTACATTATTTTTAATATTGTGTTCTCCGTTGCTGCTCTACGTTTCAAAATATTGCGAAAATCATTAATTAGTGTCCTGCTGTCTACATCTCTTCCATGTCCAGTATGAGGTTTTATTTCAATAATAGTACCATCTACTAACCGTTTCACAGATCCCTTACAAAAATGCGATTGTGATTTATTACATCTAAAATATCTAAAATTAAAAAAAAATTAAAAAATAGTTTATTCATTGTGATATGATAATTTTGTATTTATATGACGTGTCTTACACTATAGAAATTGTTTTACATAACACTTATTTTTTCTGTAATAACTCATCTTGATTTTACATAATATGAATAAATTATTATAAACTTTATAAAATATTGCATTATTACAAAACAAATTGATATTTAAATACATTTTATTCCAACAATAGTACAATACAATAATGATACAATTATTAAGGCCCCCGGTGCCGGCTATTTATAAGGGGCAATTTATTGGTAACCTTATTCACATATTGTTTTGGTGTCGAACGATCTTGGGAATGTGTTAAAGTATAAATGGTTATTGGTGTGAGAGAACCCTCTACTGCCTGTATATGAACGATGTGAACGCACTTACAGGTACATTCATAAAAATAACAAATAACGAATTATTAGTTGACCATTTCGACAGACGTAAATGACTTCACGGGAATATGGATAACTCATTGTCAATTGAATATTTTCAAATAATTTTTTTTTTAATTAATAAAGAACAATATTCTACAGCCCATATTGAACTCAGATTTTTTATTTTAAATAATAATATAAAATAATTTGTAAAAAAAAAGCTTAAATTTGTCTTTTTTTAAGACCTATTTAAAAATTTGAGATTTAAATATTATAAAACTAAGAACGATGCGGGCTATAGAATATTTCCCTCTATCAGTAAAAAAAAAAAAATCAAATTTAATTGATTCTACAAGTCAGGATCATTATTCCCCTAAAGTGTGTTTTTGAAGACAAAATGGTAATGGCACTGTGCACCTTAATAGAATTAAACAATAATGATTTAACTTTTAGATTCTAAGCGAAGAGATAAATATATTGATTTTACAATGTTGTGTGTTTTTTTTTATTTCTTTTTTTGTCTGTCATCACATTTAAGGGCAGTAAAAGTGCCCCGATTTTCTTCACCAGTATCTTTTACAGTAGGAAAGTGAATCTAGTTGGTAATTTTTTTTTTTTTTTTTGGGGGGGGGGGGTCAAAGTAAAAAATTCAACAATAGTTTTTAAACACGCCGGGAAAAACAAAAACAAAAAAAAAAAAAAATTAAAGAAAAACAGGAATTTTTTCGCAAAGCAAATTTTTGACAAAATTTATTTTTATTTCTAATGTCATAAAATAAATAGTGACCAAAAATACATAAAATTATCACCAAATGTTTATATAAGCATTTTATATGCACCATATAATTTTTAAAATATTTTGATTTTTTTAAGCTATAAATAAGCATAATAAATTTTCAGGTTTTTTTTTATTATTAATGCCGATAAAAGATCTTTTCAGTCAGTTAAAATTTGAAAATGTAATACAATGTTCTTCAGAACTTGTAGAAAGTGAAAATTAAAACAAAAATTTAGCGTAAGTCTCTAATAGTTTCTTATAAGCATCTAAAGTTGAAATTTCGAGAAAATACGTAAAAATCACGAAATTTTGTAGTATTTTTATTGATTAGGAAATTCATAAAAATTGTTCTATTCAAATCTAAGATTTGAAAATTTAACATAAAGATCTCTAAAAGTTTTTCTACCTATCTAAAAATAAAATTTACTTGAAAGTCAAAGTAATTTTTTATGAGCGTTTTAAATTAGACATTGGATATTGCCCGTTTTTTCCATGAACAATTTTCTTATTTTAATGTAATTCAAAAAGGAATGATTGAAGATGTTTGAAATTTTCACCAAATATTTAGATTATTATTTTTTATACACCAACAAAATTTAAAAATATTTTGACAATTTTTGATTTAATTGTAGGCCTAAGAAATTTTGGTTTTATTCAATTTTTTTTTTAAATATCGATAAAAAAAAATTCGTTGTGTCAATTTTTTTGAAAAATTAATACAAGATTTTTCATAAGATTTTAAAATAGTAGATCAAAAATTATAAAAATACATTGGTACAATTTTTTTTATAAAGAAGTAAACTAAAAATTTTGTCCGAAATTCATCAAACATGCAAATTATTTTGTAGTTAAAAATTTATAAAATGTTTAGTTTTTATAGCTAGGGATTGAAAATTTAAAACAAGGTTTTTCATAAGTATTTATTAGTGTGACCAAAAAATCAAAAAAAAATGTATTAAAAAAATAATTTTTTATAGACATTTTAAATTCAAATTTAGACGAAATTAGATATTTAAATGAAGAATAACGATGTTATTTATTTCGCTGTAATTTAAAAATAATTTTTTAGAGCTCTTGAATTTTTTAAATTATATTATTATATTTTATAAACTTAATTAGTTTTTCAAATGCAATGTTTTCTTCAAAAATTAATTCAGTTTACTGTATTGTTAATAGTAATGATATCTTAAAATACACTTAGTTATGCAGCTGACATGTATGACGACTGTTTTCGCTCTTTCGTATAGAATGATTTTATATCATTGAATACAAATTTAACTCATCCATGAAAATGACCCACTCGACACCTACTGTACAACAGAGCGGTACCCACTTGACAACCTCTTTTTTTTAAAATTAACCCCGGGAATCATGGCCATAGAGAGTTCATTGTTTTTTTTTTCTAATATATTATATTTTATTATTATTATTATATAATATATTTTTTCTAATATATTTTTACATTGTAAGTGTGAGTGGCATTTTTTTTATGTTTAATTTGATTATAATGTAAATGTTATAAAGTAGGTACTTACGTGATCCCGTTTTTAGTTCTATTAATGTAGTAAAAGAAACCATCGTATTCAAACATTGTAAATGTTCAAAAGAACAAAATAATTAATAAATTAGGCGTAAGTGATAAATTGTGTGTGATAAATGATGACAAATTATTTTGGTGAATCCTGATTATTAACACGTCGAGTGCCTAGCAATATGTGACGCGCGTTTTCCAGAGAACCGCCCGAAATGTGTTTCGCGATTGCGTCGGTCGACGTCTGATTTCCATATAATATACGCCCTATGCCCCTATAACTTGATGCACTCTGTAGAACTTGGGTGGTTGTAGTTTTGTACGCATGAGACAGTTTTCGTAGTTTATCGGAACAAAAGTATTAGTATTTTAATTTAACAATAAAATTTTGAAAACAAAACAATATCATTGAACTGTTATAGCTATATTTCCTACCGTCTTTGACGATAAACTAGTTTCATAGTATTAATTAATTTTTCTTATAATAAAATAATGAAAATAAAATACGTTTGAAAAGTCAATAACAACGTATGTATAGTTATAATATTATTATACCGTCTCGAATGTATTCTAATCGTTTCCTGTGCAAAATATGTGTGGTTTCGTATATTTATAAATTAAATAACCACAAAGAAAAACGTCTAAAGTTTTAGCGAAATACACTCTAAGGTCTTTTTTAATAGTTTAATTTTTAAATACTTTAGTAGTTGTTAAGATATTGGAAATAAAAAAAATATATTTTGTAAGAAGATAGCAAATATCATAATTACGTCCCCTTAAATGCCTATCTAGCCTATAAATAATTATTTACGAAAATCCGATTTATAATAAAATTGTTACATCATTGACAACATTTATATATTTTGTAGGTATATTTTATATATTAGTTTAAAAATTTAATTTTTGTGGAAATACATATTCTAGTAATAATCTATTTAAATATATTTAGTCCATACCTATTGTTTACCTTCTTATGGAGAGGGAATACTAGAAGAATTTTATTAATATGTATGCATTATAAAATTGTGATATTTCCCTAATGTATCTTTGTATATTTACTATCGAAAATTAGGTCATTAATGTATTGTTACCGATAAGTGGTTTATGTAACTGGTTTACTAAACGACAACGATTCATTATCCACTAACATACATAAACACTTTGGTGTTATTTCAGCGTGGTCGTACGTAATTTTTCGTTCGTAATGTCATCATTAAAACGTGTGTTAAAAACGCTAACATATGATAAAAAAGCGGCAACGATACGAGAAGTGTTGAAAATAAATTGAAAAAAAAATCTTTGATAGCTAAAGAATTTGGCATTTCACTTAACACTTTGCCAACTTATCTTAAAAATAATGAAAACATATTAAGTAAGTTAGCTACGTCCAGTAAAAAGGATAGAAAAACGGCTAGAGAATCGAAAAATCCTGATGTTGATGAGTACATATACAAATGTTTTGAACAGACATGTTAGAAAAAAATTCCACTGAGTGGGCTGTTGATAAAAACAAAAGCTGTAGGATTCGCGTTAAAATTAGAAAAACATAATTTTAAGACAACCAATGGATGGCTTGATAACTCGAATTCCTGGAAAACTCAAACTTTTTTCTGGTCCCTTCAACTTTGAGTTAAACAAGTTTGACTGTACAATTACGTTTTTAACTTGTCTGAAAAATCAAATACTATTCTGTATTCTAAATAACTTCTAAATTATAAACTGTCACAAGTGTTTCGCATTATTTCTGTATTTGAGATTTCAATAGGTATTAAAATAACGTAATAATAAGTACCTAATTACGAGTAAATAACAAAAAAGTTTAATAATATAATATAAAATGTATACTGTATAGTATTAAGTTGTTATAAGTAATAAATTATTATATTTTAATTGCAAATTCACTAAAAAATATGTTTATATAATATTATTGTTAACAGAAACGTTATAGAACTATAATAGAGTTAATCATATGGGTTTTTTTTTGAATTTTATAATTAATTGAAGTATTAAGTACCTACTGTAATTAATAAAATTACATACATTTTTAAAAAATAGTAAGACCTCCATTATATTATGTTATTTGTTAAGCTTTAATAAAAAGGTATGATAATTAATTTCACATGAAAAAAAGTAACTTATCTTTAACTAAGTGAAGTTACTTTTTTTCAAATTAACTTTTAACTTTTAACGAGTTAAATAAAAAAGAAAAGTAACTTTAAACTTTAAACTTAACTTAAATTACTCTTTATTAACCTAACTCAACGACTTAAAAAAATTAGTTAACTTACCCAGGCTTGATTATAATAACGCGTTATATAAGACAAAAAACTATTAAAATTTGTAAATATTATCAAAACGGAAAACGGTAAACAAAAATTATTAAACATCACAAAACGAAATAAAACAGGGCTTAAAAAATATATTATATATCATTAAGTAAAATATAACATAAAACGAAATAGTAAAAAATCTATTTTTTATTAGTCATAATTAGGCTCGAACGTTATTGTACTAAAAATGTTATAAAATTGCATTATTGCTATGAAAAAAACCTAAAATTACACTTAAAAATTGTAAAAAATTTTCTATTCACTAAAACTATTAAAAAAATATATTAACAAATTATTTTATGAAATGGATTAAGTAATTTTATTAAGTAATATAATAAAGTAATTTTATTAAATAGGTCTAAAACAAGTAGATTACAAAAAAAAAAAAAAAAAAATACAAAAGCAAATTCTCATTAATGTAAATCTGATTAATTATACGGTCTTCTAATTTTTCTTAGAAACCTACAAATAACATTATCAAAATTTAAAACTTTTTATTTAAACTATTTTTATTTTGTTTTTTTTTTTTAAAGGTGTTTACCTTAAAAATTATTGCCCTGTACTATAAACGACTTCAAACTTTTAATGACCTTTGATTAAAAGACAACAAATTCTTGTAGACGGAAAAACTGTGATTGACGTCGACCAAGGTTATTGATGCATATTTAAAATAAATAAAGTCTTGAATGGATAATTCTTCGAGTAACCCAACTATTACAGTTGTAATAGAATATAAATAAAAATAAAAATATAAATATAAATTAAAATGTATTTAAATATATAAAAATAAATAAACTATATTTAAATATATTAAATATATTTAATATTTTTTATTTTATTTAAATATATTTTTATATTAAAATATAATATAAATTCGAAACCATTATTTTTTGCCAGGACGTTTTTAAATTTTTCATTAATTAACTTGCCGGTGTTTCCTGATATTGAATTTAATTTGTTACTAACATTTCTGACTATTTATCAAGCAATCAATAGTCACAATCAACAGAAACCGACATTACCATAGATTATTTCTATATAATCTAACAAAAAAAAAAAAAAAAAAAAAAAAAAAAAAAAAAAAAAAAAAAAAAAAAAAAAAAAAAAAAAAAAAAAAAAAAAAAAAAAAAAAAAACGAAAACACAAAAAATACACAAAATTGTATTGAAAATGACGAAAATCAACAAAATTGCAATGAAATTGAAAAAAGATAAAAAAATTGTAAAAGTTACAATTTTTAGATATTAATTTGTATTTGTTTGAAACACATTTATAACTTACTTAGCAACAAATCTTAGTAACAATAGAAAAAAAGTTGCAAATGCAAAAACATTCGAGCCTTATTCATAATGTTGGTTTCATAGAAATATTTATTCTTCGCGATTTATTTTTATCTTAGCAATCAATCGAATATTCGATTATATTCCGTATTCCCTTATTAGATATTATTTTTAACCAGGGCTTACAATTGAAAAGAAATTCATTTTATGTTATTCACAATCCAAATGTTATTCAAATTTTACGTTTATCATTATTTAGTGTTAAAACGTTGTATAAGTATTGCGTTTATCGTTATTAAGAATTAAAACGTTCTACAACTTTTGCGTTCATCATTCATCGTTATATCGTTAAAAATAATATCAGACGCGGGGAATGGCCCGGATGCGGAATACAACAAATTCTTGGATCAATTGCTAAAATAAACCCAATATTATAACTTTTAAGTAAATGAATTTTAAATTGCGTTATTTTATAGTATTCTATATAATATTATGTTTTCGTTAATGGTACATTATACATTTTGTTAATTGTCATATTTTGTTTTATAGTATTTAATTATTTTTATTTGCCATTTTCCGTTTTCATTACGTTTACAAAATACTCCAATCGAATTTTGTTGTGTATAATGATCATAACGTTATTATAACGTTTGCAAGCCCTAATATGATAAATTATGTGAACCGCCGCCAAACTTTCGTCGCAATATTCATAATGATTACTATTCAAAATTTGAACTTTAAATACTTATAAAAAACGATCGTTTCAAAGTATTTTTAATATTCTTAAACTAATATTACAAAAACTTACGAGTAAGGCACGGATGATGTTGCGTTTGCAATTCTTTTTTTACTTTTTCAATTTATTGCTAAGTAAGTTTTAAATACGTTTCATGTAAATACGAATTGAAATCTAAAAGTTTTAAGTGCAATTTTTTGCAATTTTTGAGATTTTTTCAATTTTATTAAAATTTTATTGAATTTACTCATTTATATAACTATTTTAACTATAGTAGACACTCGACGGTTGTACAGATAAGATTATACTATAATATCTCCAGCCATAAAATCCAATTACTAGTATAGTATATACTATACAGTTATAGTGGTATCTTATCGAAATAAAGATAATATCAAGTCGGTAGGTATTCAATACAATACAAAAATAATTTGTAAAATGTAACTGTTTGACTGTATAATCTGTTCTTCAGTCACTCCGTGAATTTTGAACGATTGTGTTGTTATTGCTAAATATGGTAAAAATTAAGCCAAATATTTTCATTGTTGTAAAATATTACGTGTTAGAATTTGGCGAGAATGTGTTTTTATGTGATGAATTCGTACTTTTTTGTAAATTGTGTGAAACAAAAGTTAGTGCTGAACAGAGGTATACAGTTACACACTATATTGAAACTGCAAAGCATAAATGGGCGGTTAATCGAAAAAATACCACCAAAACTTCTACATCGTAACTTTAGGTAACGACATTTTCCAAAAAATCATCATTTAATAAAAATTTGTATAAGGCTATGTTATCCACACCAATATTCCATTGCATAATATCAATAAGCCAGATTTTCGTTTATTTTTGGAAACATATATAAATTGAGACATTCTGAATGAATCTACATTGCTTAAAAATTACGATTGATAAGACCACAGGTATTAATGGAAGATATGTGGCTAACGTTGTGATCGGAACACTCCAAACTGACCAGCCAGGAAAAGTGTATTTATTAAATACAGAAGTTCTCGATAAAGCAAATTATTCAACAATAACCAAATTATTCGATAAATCAATGTTCCTTCTTTGGCCGGACAGTATTAGTCATGATGACGTTTTCCTGTTTCTTAGTGACGCAGCTCCATATATGATAAAAGCAGGGACTACAATTAAAGTACTCTATTCAAAAATGATTCATGTCACATGTTTAGCCCAGGGCATGCATCGAGTTGCAGATGACATACGTGGAAAATTTCCTGAAATAGACAAACTCATCGCTAAAATTAAACAAATATTTTTAAAAGCACCAAGCCGAACTATTCTTTTTAAAAATAAAGTACCAGGTACACAATTACCACCACAACCTATTATCACACTCTGGGGTACGTGACTTGAGGGCTGCATACGAATTGCGTCCCAGAATCCCAGAATACGAAAATATAAATCGCGATATCCGAGTTGCGTCCGTTGTTTTTGCACAACAAATCTAAATAGTGTCGGCGATATTTTTTATATTAAATTTTTGAACGAAGTCAAAACGTGTTATATTTTTGTTTTTAAATTCAGTCATAGTATTTTTAATAAATTTTTCTTATTTTTATGTATATATATATATATATATATCATTATGTATTGGCAAATTTATGTTTGCCAATTTTTGAACGAAGTCAAGACGTGTTATATTTTTGTTTTCAAATTCAGTCATAGTATTTTTAATAAATTCTTCTTTTTCAACATCCTTTCTTCGTTTGTTTCCTAAATTTGAACTTCGCATTTTAATATAAATATCAGTTTGAACATTTTTCAATACTTCAACAAATTGGAAAATGTTAGGGTATGACGAATAAAACATGCCATTTAATTTCGAGTGAAACGATTTACATGCGTTGGTGGTACGCATAAACGAGTTTGAGAACTCAGCCCATATTTATGGTTGAAATTTACTATCCAGCAAAATATAATTTTTTTCAAAGTAATTAAAAAAATTATCAACTCTTTCATCGTTAGGTTGTATAGCCATTAAGTCTTCATAAAAACATTTATTAACATCGTCGGGTTTTAAAAATGAAAGACCAAAGAATAATTTCAAAAATTTTTCAACTTCAGATTTATTTTTAAAAACTGTAGACAAACCAAGACTTTGAATTTTTCTCCAGATTAATTGTCCTAGGTAAAATCTACAGCTTTTGCGTATAACATCAAGAAAATTATCCGAAACTGCTGAGTGTATAGCTTGTTCGAAGTCTGCATAAATTATATTTGGTGCAAAATTTAAATTCAAATCGTTCATTTTTTCTAATAAACTATAAAACGCATCTCTATATATATTAATATAGTCTTGCCTGTTAGTAAAAAAATACTGAAGAAGTATAGGTAGTATTTTTAGCACCATGAATATAAATAATTGATAGAAAAGTTTAGAGCAACTTTTAAATGTGCCATCGATATATAAAATTTACACTCACTTAAAAATTTTAATCATCGTTGAAAATGCTACAATATTTTTTTCCGTGTTATTTATTAATAAAAAAATTTCGTCCTTGTTAGTTTTTATCTTACCCAAATTGGTTAGCGCCAAATGCAACTCTTCCAAATGTTTAGGCAATTTTGGAATTATGCTTGACCGAGCATAATGAATATTTTTTCTAATACGGTTTACATCTGTGGTAGTCAATGTACTTACATCTCTTTTATGCAACTCCCGATGTAGAATTTTGCATGGCTTTTCACATGGGCCATCGAGAGCTTTACGTTTCAGTTTGTTATTGAGTTTTTGACGATTTAAAACGTTTTCGTCGTCTTTGTCGTGTTCGTGATTTAAAGCACTGAAAATTATTTCTTCATTTTCGTTCATTTTAAAATAACACTTGCATAAGCGTTTTGAACAAGACCGCCTTTGAATATTATCATTTAAATATTTTTGAAAAGAGAATTTGTATCCATTAATACAGAGGTTCTCAAAGTGTGGGGCGCGACCCTCCAGGGGGACGCAAAAGTTTTATAGGGGGGGGGGGGGCGCAAGACAATTTTAAAAATCAACATTGCATTGGTAGAAAAAATAAAAAAAAATTGTGAAATGTCCGTAATAATAATCGCGTTTTGCATTGTATACAATTCGGTATATTTATACATCACATACAGGCAGCAACAATCAACACGAGCCATTATCTATAAAAGGTTTGTTGTTTCATCGATAAACCATTATTGTCCTTCATTCTATTTTTAAACATACGCAATTCTACGTGCTCAACTATGACAAGGTTGCGATAGTATAACGTTGTCAGTTTGATATCGTGTTTGCTCTAGGTATGGGAAAAACGGGTCTTTTAAACGATTCGGTTCGTTTGGATCAGGTCATTCATATAACCCGTTCATATGATTCGTTCATTCCGTTCATTTGAACGATAAACCGCAATAACGAATTATATTTACTAATAACCGAATCTTTGAACCATGAACGAACGTCCGAATTCACAATTTCGTGCC
>JACXSJ010001985.1:0-47115 GCA_014851325.1 Pentalonia nigronervosa | reverse complement strand
CAATGATCTACGCTTGCCATCACTAGTAAGGATGGGAAGTTTCGTTCGTTCATCGTTCATCGTTCATTAGTTCATTTTTCATTATCGTGTACGCCGTACAGTGGTACCGTGGAAGACTGGATGTTAGCAAAGAATTGAGAGTAGCTTTATCAAATATCTCTCCTCGTTTCACCAAACTTTGTGATGAAAAAAACCAAGCCCACCCATCACATTAAAATTGGCCTATTAATTAAAATATTTTATAAAAAATACATTTTATTTTAAAATAAATTTGTAATATTAATATTAATATCAATATTTGTTGTTTGTTTTTAACATTTTTTTACTCTAAACATGACTATTAAAATTATTTTTATGAGGGGGGGCTCAGGTCTGGGGTTAACTAAATAGGGGGGCCTGGCCTGAAAAGTTTGAGAACCTCTGCATTAATACAATATAATAGTTAATTTTTTTCACTGAAAATTTTAATTGCATTTTCCATTACAAAGTTAAATAAGTATAAATAAAAATATATACGATGATTAATAAAATTGTCGAACATGGAATATCGAAGTGTGACTATCGACTGATGCTAACGCGGACAAAATTAATTTATAGATAAGATATCAGATATAGATATAGATAAGACATAATCGAGATTATCTACGAGTTTATCATCAAACATTATTCTTAGTCGTTGAATAACCCGCGGACGCAATTCATATATGTCGCGAGAATACCGCGGACGCAACTTAGATGTGTCGTGACAAAACCACGGACGAAAATCGGACAAAATATAATTTAGGGACGCAATTCGAATGCGCCGGGCTTGAGACTGCATCATACTATTGTAAATATTTTAATGAAGTGAAAAGTGTAGTACAAGAACTTGATCCTGATGAAGCCGTTTCAATAAAAGTATCACAAAATATTTTTAACCAGAATTCAACTTCAGCCGATTTAGTATTTATTCACTCGAATTACGGATTTTTGCCGGACGCGATTTTAAAATTAGAAAATCAAGGACTTTCGGTAGCTAAAGCCATTAGAATAATTAAAAATGTTTAAAATAAATTAGACAACGTATTTTGTGAAATCGGGATTTCAATCCATGAAAAGTTTAAGAAAGTTATTGAAAAGAATACCGGATTTGAAAACATTATTAAAGTCAATGATATACTCACTGGACGAGAAAAATTGTTCGATAGTGTACCCGAAGACTTGACAGTAAGCAATTTAGCTTATTTTAAATACGCTCCGCTCACATCAACCGACGTAGAACGAAGTTTTTCAAGGTATAATAACTTACTAGCTACAAATCGACGAGGGTTTGATTTCGGAAATTTAAAACAAACACTTATAGTGCAGTGCAATGATGTATAATATAATGAATTTACAATGATGTATAATATTAATGTAGTTGTATGTATATTATTTTGAATTTTTTAGAATTTTAGATTACAATTTATAACAGTAAACTTAAAACATTTATAACAAAACGTTGTTATTTTTTAGTGCAATTTTTAATATTTTAAGTAAAATTTTTGGTATTTTTTAGTGCAATATTGCAATTAATTTTCTATTTTTTTAGTACTACAACATTCGTGCTCTACTTATGGGAAACCCAGTATGACATTTTCAAGATCAATATTAATAGAAAAAAACATAAATAACTTAAACTTTTATGCATACAATTAGCTCAAAGAGAGTTAAAATATGTTAATAATTTTATAGTGCATAGAAAATGATAAACTCAAAATTCAATGAAAATTTCAAGTACTGAGAATTATTCATTTGTGAATTACAACAAGATAAGAAAATATATTAGTTTACAAGTAAATATCCAATATCTAATTTCAAATGCTCAAACGCAAAAGTTAATTTGACTTTCCGGTAAACTTTTTTTGTGAGTGAATCTTTGTGATTTTGGTGTATCTGTCGAAATTCTAACGTTAGACACTTATACTATTGTGGATTTACGCTTATTTTCTAAAAATATTTTTAATAACAACCAGCTACGAAAAATCTTGAATTAATTTATTGACAGAGTGAAAAAAATTTTATCGACGATAATAAAAAAAATAAAATTTCTTATGTGTCTATAAACAAGTTATTATTTTTTGTGTTACATCAAAAAACAAAATCGATTTTGCGTGAAAATTCCCGTTTTTCCTAAACTCTTGTTTTTGTTTTTCTCGACGTTTTTGATAACTATTTTGAATTTTTACTTCTGACTTCCCTAAATACCTTGTAGATTCTAACAAAGAAAATTAAAGTATTTTTTCCTACTAAAAATTTTTTTTTATAAAAACATTTGCATCGTTGTAAAATTAATACATTTTTCACTCCAATCAGAATCTAAAAATAGTCACTTAAGAATAATTTAATTACAACTTTGAAAGGTATCTAATTCGTAATTTCATTTAATTTCAAAAAATATATAATTTCCTTAACACTGCGTATCCATAGGTACATTTATAATTGTTAATATGTTTAAAATATGTCTTTGTGATAGGAATTCAACGCCAGAAACAATCGTTAACAAGCCCTACGGCGATGACGTTTACAAAGGAGTTGTAATTGACTACAAAGGAGAAGTAAGAGACTTTTGACTTTATACTCCAATACGAATACACTGGCAGTTAATAATGGAGATATTGCGTGAACACTCGTAAACTCATTGTGATAATATTCTGTAATAATCGTTCACATACAATTATCTCTACTCTCCGATAAATATATATACCTTTTATGTTTCTGTTGTTCTGTGATCAAAGCATTTTAAAATATTTAGTATGAGTAGATTATAGTAATGCCAATGATTATAATGTATATTATGAGTATAGAATTCACACTGAAATACAGAGTATTAAGTAATATTGTCAGATACCTGACGGTTTCCCGGAGTGTAGTTGAATGTTACGGTTTTTCCTTAAAATGTATTTTACCATTGGGTATAGATAGTAAATGCATTCAAAGTAAATAAAATTTATGTTAAGTGTGCTCAATGGTCTTACACTTTCACAATACTAAGAATATTATGGCGTAAAATTTATTTTTTTTTACCGATTCAAGAGTAATCAATTTATCATAATAATATCTTGTTAAAAATCAAGGGTTAGTTATAATATGCGTATTGTATTATGTACCTACATCAATTAGTGTTGTAAAATTGTAAATTATTTGTGTGCCACGAAAAAATGTTTCAAGTAGATAGGGGATATGTATATATCTACTCCAGGTAAATCAATACATTCAAAGTTAATAATATTTGTCTAAGAAAAAAAATGTATTTGAAATATTATTGATATTTAATATAATATTTCCTTTTGTTTTACTAGAACGTGACCAAATCGAATTTCCTAAAAATCATCACTGGTGACAAAGCAGGTATGTAATCCATTGGAACTTGTAAAGTCGTACAAGGATAATTTAAAAATCACAATTATAATTAAATCAACATTAAAATTTAAAAAAATTTAAAGTATAAGCCGTTTTTAATTCTTTATAGTTGTATTATTAGGAATTAAATTGCTGAGGAAAAGAGACAATTTAATCAATGACAAAATAATGCCTATACAGTAAAATATAAGTTATTTTTTAGATAAAATCATACTAAAACTGGATTTTATTAAAAACATTTAATTCATTGAAAAATGTCTCAATGTAACAGAAAAAAAGAGAAAATATAGCTGCAGTACCCATTATTTATTTAAATATTCAAATTGTTTTAATATTACATATTTATGTTGTTTCTGTGATACAGTCAAATATAATAAATAAGTGCGCAATTGTCCTTAAGAACACATGTATTTTATATTAATCATATTTTTTTATTAAATCGTTCATATGTAGAGGACCACTCGATAGGATTTTCATTAACATTGTCGATCACGGTTTTAATAGAATATTATGTTTCCCGTATGAATATTTGTATGCCGATGAACTAAACAACGCGTTTAATGCTATGCATGGAAATAGAACGTATAAAAAAGTGACATTTTGTCATCGAGAGGACGCCGCAAAATTATAAAATGTTTGTTATAATCCATTTTGTGTGGGTTTCGTGTTTCACTTGGTCTATAGATATAATCAAACAACCAAATATTCACTTTAAAAAACTAAAAACTTTGTCATAGTGCCATAGATTTTATTTTAATTTATATCACTTATACAAAAACTATTAATGCAATAAAAATCATTTTTTTTCATATTTGACTTGAATAACTTTTTCTTCAAACTCGTCGATGTTAAAAAAAAAAAAACGTGAATGACATTCACATAAAAATGCCTATTATTTTGGTTGAATTATGATTCTATCACTTCTTAATTTTCTTTCTTGGTTATATCTTTTTATATAATTTCGTAATGTTAAGCAACAACTAACAATGGTTATATGTGCTATAGTCATTAAAGTTAAACCACTATTAATATTTAATGGTAACTTTGGAGTACTTTCAATTAATATTTAAAACTAAAAACATTGGTTTTTTAATAAAGGTAAAATATAGAAAAATTGCCTATTTCAAACGCCTTAAAAACGAAAGTGTCACGTCCTCTTTATTATTATTTACAGTATTATTAAATGAATATAATATAAAAATCAACAATATATTAATAATATATAATATATATATAGTACTTATATATATATATTTTTTTTTTAAATATGATTAGTTCAATCTCAGTAAACACAACTTTATACAAAATGACTTTTACATTATATACTTAAATCATATAAATCTTAAATGGTTTCAACATTTAGAACGCTCTATTTTCGAAACCGTTGTACGAAAAAGATGTATTTATTTATTAGATATAAGTTGAAAATATCATATATATATAATTATCTTAGTAAGAATATCATCACTTCAATGAAAACATACGCAAATGGCATTATTTTTTAGTAAAAGTATTAAAATTTCATTAAAACATTTATTATTCATCTAAGGTTCAATAAAATACATGCATTTCACGATTTCATTCAAAATAATACACAAAAATTTTGTAATCCTAATAAAGTTATAGCTATCTCTTCAAATATTATATTAAATCTTAATGAAAATATCATAATTTCATTAAAATTACACACCTTTCATATATTTTCGTGAAGCATGTAAACATTTCATAGGTTCAATACAAATGTAATCATAATGTAATTATCATAATCCTATGTGTAAAAATTTTCAAGACTAATATAATTTCAAGCAAAACATACACATACATATAAAAGTCCTTTAATATATTGTTTATCAACAGTAAAACATCGATTTTTAAATATAGTTCACTACATTTTCATATCTTAACAACGTGTTTATATTCCCTTCCACCTATACGATATTCTACCAATGGAATTTAGAATTCAGATAATATTCCTCATTTATTGTTAAATGCTTGAGGGTATTTGTGTTTGAACCATATTCGAACACTGATATGATTAAGTGTACAATGCTGTAATCCCCTTTATGTATAAAGCTTTCAGTACAGATTGTGTATAAAGCAAGGTAAGTACACCTAAATTTCGATTACGATTAGCTGTTTAAGGATTTTAGGCTACAGGTATTAACCATTGTCTTACGAAATCTATTACTTTTTGATTTCCTATAGAAAACCATTTATATTTTAATTAATATTATCACATATCTCATACGCTTATCGCTCTCCTTACACATAATATTAGGAATTTATTATTTCTTCAATTTTTAGACTAGATAAATATTATTTTTCTTCTTATATTATTAATTTATTGATATTGCATGTATTTACTATGTAAATAAAGTTAAAACGTTTGTATATTACTATCCCAAATTATGAAATATCTTATTATGTTTAGTAAATATTAAATAGTTAGTCATAGTTACTTTTTAAAGTAAATTGTTTAGCTTAGAACAAGATTAATCACACTTTTCTATTTAAATTAGTCGATGGGTATATTCACAGTATATTTTTATATTTTATGTAAATGTCATCATATTTATAATTTCACACAAACGTGCTATAAAACTCAATACAATTATATGAACAAATCTTAATCCTAATAAGTTAATATAAAAATGTCAATAGAAATGCTCAACTCTCATAGTTTGTAATCCGATATATAGATTTTGATGTATTTGACTCTAGTCTAAATAACTAGTATACAAATGTACAAAAATATTATAATTTCAATAAAAATATTATCTTTTTGATAAAATCATGTGAGAATATTATCAAACCTTTAGTAAAAATAGAAATGTTAGAGCATCTCGTCAGGTAACAAATGAGTCGCAGGATGAACAAATACACATTTGTGTTTAGCTCAACTGTAATAATGTTAACGGTAACATGCAATAAAAATGAAATAAATTTCTTTCTTCAAGCCCAATTTTCAGATATATATATATTATTATAGGTATCATGTTGAAATCACATCAGAATACTTTGAGCTCGCTACAATAAATACATTTTCAAATAAAATAATACAATTTATATTTGTTATAAACAGACGAGTGATAATCAAAGTAACATAAAATCATGTAAAAATATCTTAATTTTAAAAAAATCAACCTTAATTATCATATAATTTCAATAAATATATTCGCAAAATATTATTATGATTTCAATAAAACATATACAAATATCATCATTCTTTAGTAAAAATAGAAATGCACGAGCTCGTCTCGTACTGCACGTAGAAATAATGACTATATGTAATGATTTAGTAAAACCATCATGAAAAATTTATGGTGACATGCTCTAATAACGAATTAATCTTGAAATCATTAAAATCATAATAATATTTTGCGAATATATTTATTGAAATTATATGATAATTAAGGTTGATTTATTTTTAAATTAAGATATTTTTACATGATTTTATGTTACTTTGATTATCACTCGTCTGTTTATAACAAATATAAATTGTATTATTTTATTTGAAAATGTATTCATTGTAGCGAGCTCAAAGTATTCTGATGTGATTTCAATATGATATCTATAATATACATATACCTGAGAATTGGGCTTGAAGAAAGAAATTTATTTCATTTTTATTGCATGTTACCATTAACTTTTTATTTCGATTTTACTAAATCTTTACAAGATATGTATATTTCAATATACGATACAATCATTCGTACAATCTGAACTCAGTATATAGATACTGCTCAGTGTTTAAGTTTTCAATGTAATCTCAAATTAAACCAACACCATACTATAATAATAATAATAATAATAACTCATCCATTATAATATTTATTTGTTTAATTTTTATTCAATTTATAGCGAGTTCATAAAGCAATTACCTATCATATTATTTGTGATAAACCGAATAATGAACAGTCCCAAGATTGCTATCCAAGTACATTCAAATCGCAAATATTTTATTATTTTGATTGTAATAAGCGATCATCTGGGTTAGCTATTCTTGATTAAATACCCTCTAATCATAGGAAAAGAAAATAAATAATTGTACTACATACAACTTGAATCTAGCTGATGCTTTGCTGGAAAATATGAGAATATTATATATCTCTTTCCGGCACAGGGGTCTGAATTTTTTTTATACCTATACTGCACAGACACCGTTATTTTTAAAAATTTATTAATTCAAGTATAAAAATCAAATATTATTTTGATAAATAATATGATCTTGATGTACAAAAAAATTTAATTTTTTAAAAAAAAGTTATTATAGGTGGGATGGCGTATGTCCCACCATGCAGCATGTGGTAGATTTTATTATCAATATCAATGAAATAAAAATAATATTATATTTTATAATTACAACTTTTATTAATTGATTAGATGTATAATAATGCACTTATTATATGTATATTATGTTTTATACATTGTATTTATAAAAAAAAATTTAAAAAAGTAGTTCAAATAAAAAAATAACCGAATATTATTATACAATAAAAACAAATTTTTTTCCATTAAAATTTATTTTATTTATAGTACTATTGTGGTATATGAATTGTTTGGACAAAATCTGAAATAGTAAAAATTAAATAACTAATGAAACTGGTAAATATGTGTTTACAGTTTTACTAAATTCTTCCCCTTCCTGTGTATTGTGGTAAAGTGCAAAGCAGTTTTTATTTTTTCCCAAACACAACGGAACATTACACACACAGCAAATACATTCTGTACGAACCTCGTTCTTCTTAGTGCTACATCTTGCACATCTTCTTCTTGTACCTCTTTGTGGTTGATGAGCAGCTTGTTCAAGATGAATTATATTTGGTACACATGGTTTATTTTTTTTCAATTCTACTGGCTTTATTTTTGATTTATTTTGCACAGCTCTTTTTTCCATAAATGTTTTGGAAACAAGATTTCTAGATATTTCTCGACGAAAATCTTTCATTGTAATATTTGTATTTGTTGTTTGTTTGTAGATTATGTGTGAATTAACAATAGCTGTGTCGATAAAGCGAAAAATTATTCTATGCCACCATTTATGTGCCTTTCTATTAATTTCACATGATTTTTTGTTTTGGTCAAATTTATTAACACAGTTCATGTGTTTGTTATATTCACTTAAAACTTTTGGACATGAAACCATAGTAATTGAACCACCCTTTGATCTTCTTTGTACCGTTGTAGGATCTTCAGGATTGTGGAAGTTTGATAAAAGGCTAACAATTATTTTATCGCGCTATTTAACAATTGAAATGTCACCGTGATCGACAAACCAATCATACTCTCCAAGTTTTAAATCTTTATATTTTTTAAAATTAGGCAAATATTTTCTTGTTAAGTTAATAGTTCCACATGCATGGATATTTTTTGACTTGAGATATGTAATAAGCGGATAACTAGTAAAGTAATTGTCAAAAAATAATATATGATTTTTATTTTGGAGTTGTTGTGACAATTGCTTGACTACGCGCGCTCCTAATTGATTTTCAACACTATCACCAACTTTCCCAGTGTAAACTTCAAAATTCCACAAGTACCCATGTTTATCTACTAAACACCAAATTTTGAAACCTCTTTTGATGGGTTTTTTTGGCATATATTGTTTATTTGAGTTTCTTCCTGTAAACTTAACCATACTCTCGTCTATAGAAATAATTTGATGAGGATTGTATGTTTTTTGGAAATTAGATAAAATAATACTTATAAATGGTCTTAATTTGTATAATTTATCGTAATTATGTGTATTTCTTTTTGGCATAACTGTATTATCATTTAAATGTATATATGTCAATAGCCAACCAAAACGGTTGATGGGCGTAAGACTACTAATGTATGAATCGTGTAAATCTGGTGAAGATGACCAATAGTCCCTATAACTACACTGCTTTTTTATTCCCATTAGAAAATTTATTCCGATAAAAGTTTTTATTTCTGATAAATTTGTTCGTATAAATGATTTTCCGGTTTTCGTTTGTTTTTGTTGGGCTTATAGATTTGATTGAAAAGCAATTAAATTCATAATCTTGTCGTTAAACAATATATTAAAAATACTAATTGGTGTACAAAACGAGAGATTTTCTATAATACTTGTAACGCTTTCCAAACTAGTAAATAAAAGACTTAAATACACATTGTTATTATTTTTTAACCAAATTGGTGGTATGAATGGAATATTGATTTCAATGTGATTTTGTTGTACATTTATTTTAGGTTGAGAACTTTCACAATATGATTGACTTGAAGAAGAGATAGCTAGTGGCTGAATTCCTAACATATCACCTTCTTCAAAATTAAAATTAGAAAAAAGTCGACAACGACTAACTGGTACTTTGTTTGAAATTTCAACAACTTTGTTAATATTTTTTCTTTTTATTGATAATCGAGCTTTTTTTAATGGTGAGGGTAGTAAATAAATATTATTATTATTTAAATTCAAAATTTCTAAATCTTCATATTCCGTATCTGAAGAAGATTCGGAAATTATAACTTCACGTGAAGGCAAACAGTAATCCTCGTCATTATCAGATTCGTCACATGAAGTTTCACTATTGTCATCGGACGGAATTTCTTCCTATAATATTTGATAAATATTATTTTCATCTAAGTTTCTACTCATTTTAAATAATAAATTTATCGTAAAAAAACAGTAGATATGTTTTGTATTTTAATACAAATAATAAAATAAAATAAAATGTTTAAATAAGTGAACACGCTGAATGAATAAAATAAACGTAATATTAATATAACGTGTTATACGAATACGAAGATTTACTCACTTTCTGCACAGTGGGTTAAAATTTGGACTCTTATGTTTTACATTATTCCAGACTGACCGCTATCAGTAAAATGGTTTTGTCTGCACTGAATGCCAGTGTATAATAGTATCTAACATATTATTATGTAAAAATATTATTTATATTAATAACTCAAATACGAAAATTGTAGGAACAAATAATAATAATTGGGTAGTCGTCGAAAAAAAAATCGGGTAAATAGTCATAAATAACATGAAATTAATTAATTTCCGTTTTAATTTTAGAAAATAACATTTAAAATAGACTAATAAAACTATTTATAATACCTATAAGTGAAAAATAATTTTGAATTATCGATAAAAATTATTATAAAAGGTGGGTTATTTTTCGTATCACCGTGACGGAAACATAATTTTATAGGTGGGACATATGGTATCCCACTGTGCCAGAAAGAGATATATTTGTATATGTAATTAACGTGCGTACCTGTTACACAAAATTATTATATTTCTATATCTGTTTATGTTTTTCTGTATCGATATACTATAATAACAAATGACCAGTGCTAGAATTTAGGGGTTACTGGTGGGAGGGGGAGAGGATGAAGTCCATCTTCTTTTTAAAAAATATTTCCCTTTCTCTTGCTAATTATATTTTAATCTAAAATAAATTTAAATATTCAAGTATGCCAATTCATTTCACTTTTGCATCCCTCTTTTATATTTTTCCAATTCTAGTACTAACAATGTAATATTAAAGTATCGATGGTCTAGTGCACAGGTGTGATAAGTGATATTTTTAGCAAAAATGAGTTAAAATTTTCATTATTTTCATTTTTCATATGATTCACAAATATTGTATGCGTTTGTTCGATATTAATTTTTATCCACTAGATTGCATTGTTTGAAATATGAACTAGGTTTAAAAACATTCTGTGTTCAAATGTGGTATACTCACTTGCAACAAAAGTATTTCAATAAAACTAAGTACATTACATGTTATTGTTAAGTTTCAAACACGTTAAAAGACATAATTATAATAAAAACTAGATGACTAATAAAAAACTCCTATGACTTCAACCCAAAATTCGTGTAAAAATGGTGTACACTTTCAAATGCCTCTACTAAACAAATTATTAAATGTCACTTAGCACATCTGTGCACTAGACAGTCCCGAATTGGACCGACAAGGTACCGAAAAAATATTTCGGTAGACAGCTATCAAAAAATGGGCTGGTCATGAGTATTTGGCCGTATTTTTTTTTTCGTTTATATTACCATAATGAAAAATTAATAGAAAATATAATTGAATCGAATTTTTTGACCGTACAGTAGCTGTAGATGTAGTCAAATTAAAAAAATCCTTAAAATCGGTGGGACGTTACCTTGCCAACCTGGCGCTAGCACTAAACTATTGATATACCTATATGTTACTAATTAAAACCACGAATACAAACAAATCATTTTTTATGGAATATTTTTTTTGATGTATCATTACTTATAATATTCATGAAAAAAAATAACAATTATTTAATTAATATATTATTAATTGCAATTTTATTATAACTTATTTATTATACATAATATTCTGAAAAACAATGATAACTAATTTGATTATATTATGAATATATTTAAAAATTTTAACAATAATAAGAATAATATATTAATTTTTTTATTAATGATATCATGATAATAATAAAACTAATATACTTCATATTTACGGCACAACGACGTACGAAATAAATAAATAAGTAGGTACATATGACCCGTAACATATACATCCAATAGCTTTTCAATAAATATATTATTTCCTGCAATATTTTAGATCAATAATTTGTTGATTAAAATTGTTCACATTGTATGATAAATTATTAATATTCTCTTTGTTTATCAGCGCCGTCACGCCGGTTGTGCAACAATCGAATAAGACGAATATTAAAGTAAAACTCCGTATTATCATTAATTTCACTACGATTATTATTACGTTTAGCGACAAAATTACAAACACAAACGATTCTTACACGATATTCTATTCCATTGTAGAACACAGCTTCCAGTTAAGATGTGTACGAAAGTGCTATACAATATAAATTGGCGCATCATGATAAATTATCGCTTCCAGAAGCGCTAACATTGTCACCGGAATTACGTAAAAATAATAAGGTAATTTCATTAATGAATATTTGAATCATAATTCTAATCATTCTAATCGTTTACAGACAATATTATTAAGTATATAAGTAACGCCAATAAGCATTATTAGCTTGTCAAAAGTTTGAAAGTTAATCCAGAACTTGCAAACGTTATACTATTATTGTTATATCATGACTAAAAATGATTGAAATCTGTGAACGTAATTTAAACGGAAATAATTAAATACCAAAAATTAAAATATATAATATTATATTATTAAACAAAATAGAATGCAAAACGAGGTATATAGAATATCATTAAACGAAAAATAACGCAAAACAAAATTATTTAAGACCCATTTATTTAAAAGTTATAATGTTTGTTTCGTAGGAATATTTATTCATAACACATTATTCAGTTTTATCTTATCAATCAACCGGAAAATTTATATTCTGTTTTCGAGCCATTCCCCGCATCAGATATTATTTTTAAAGATAAGGCATAAAAAAAATGTATTATATTTTAATTCTAAATAAGGATAAAAGTAAAACACCCATAACGTTTTATTTCTAAATAACTTTAAATGCAAAATTTGCACTACGTTTGGATTGTAAATATATTGCAAAACTATTTATTTTTTTTTTCAAATGTACCTTGGGGTGGTAAGGACACCTCGAAAAGATTTTTTGCAAAGTTTCAAAGTGTACTGATTCTAGGAAACCGCAAAGCGTTCATTGACTTGTGTGTTTTAAATTCGTTTGATATAATTTTTGATATAGATGAGACACGGTTATAGACTCTGTACTCAGGAAAATTTACTCGGAGATCGCGATGGTGAGACGGGACGTTAAGAGCCAAATCGGTGACTTCGACAAACCCAATTATCTAAAATTGAATTTAGACATGTTCGCGTGCTACAGAAGCATTTTGAATCAAATCATCGAGAGCTGCTTTTCTTTTCCCTGGGTGAGCGTGTGCAACATGATATTGATGTTATAATATCGTGTAAATCTATCTAAAAATAAGTGACTTTACGTCATGGACGACGGTTACAACTAAAACGGGAAAAAACTTGCTTCAGACGTGAACAATAAACCGCGTTGTTCGAACATGTCTCAATTTAGCCAAATGCCTTCGGTATAATTTGCAACGATTCGTGCATTGACTTATTTGCACACACACACATATTTGAACAAAATAGTTTAACCATAAAATTACGAATAACATTTGTGTACGGTTGTTGTTTGCAAAATCCCTATGTGTTGGATCACTTGACTGTTTTCGCCAACATGTGTGTCGTCGACAACCAAATCCACCAGATGGTCAGCAATATCATCGTGAAATCGTGTTCGAATATGTCAAAAATCATAACAAACGTACAATAAAATCGAATGTTTAAAATATTATTTTATTGATTTATTAAGTTGTTGTATTTATATCTGGCGAATTAGTTTAATTGAAGTTCTACACACTAATGATATACTATAAAATATAAAATAATATCCGTCTTACGTTCTAGTTTTTATTTGTATTGAAATTGTAGGTATTTTTAAAACAAGACTAAATCAATAGAAGCACTTAATATATAATACTCTACCATAGTTATACACTATTATGCTATTTTAAAAATATATTATAAGTTAGGTAACTGTCATATATTATATAACATTTGTACACGTGACTATTAATCGCACATAATAACTTTTTTTATTACCTACTTATATATTATTCTTAAACATTCTAGTATTATAATTATTACAAACAAGTAATGACAATGTGTTTTATTATTATTTGGTAGGTACACTGTTTAATTGAAGTTCCATAGATTAATCATATTTAGTACATGAAAAAATTAATATAAAATAATATCCATCTTACGTTCTACTTTTTATTTGTATTGAAATTGTAAGAATTTCTAACACAATATTTAACTAATAGAAATACATAATAAAATATAATGTTGTTGCTCTACCGTAGTTATATACTCGTATGCTATCCATTAAAGATATTAAGTTAGATATCTGTTAACTAGAAACCCATATTATTATATTATATACAACACTAGTGCTAATCCAACCTAATGTGACATACCGTCATTTTCTGACATATAATAAATTTGTTTTTCATGTATAATTTATTGTAAAACATTATAATATTATAGTGACAAACTAGTAATTCTAATGATCGTGGACGATCAAAGACTCATAAGTTTTATTAATTGAAACTATTTGAAAAAAAAATGTTTTTGCTTATATTATTTAAATTTTAAATTCTAAACAGAGCAAAAAGTGTATTGATTATACAATATTGTGTGTTTTTTTTGTGCCTGTCATTATCTTGTGAATCAATAAATATTCTTCGATTTTCTTCATTATCATTTTTTTCTAATAGTGAAGTGCATCTAGTTGGTACTTGTGGGTGTCAAAAGTAAAAAACTATAAATAGTTTTCAAACGTACTGAGAATGATAAAAAAATTAGAAATTAAATTTTCACCGAATATTCATATAAGCATTTTTTATCTACAATAAAATGTTCAATAATATATTTTGGCTTTTTTTGAGCTAATTGTAAAAATAAGAAATTTTCGAATTTTTAGTTATTTTCATGTTTTTGTTTGGTCAATTATCTTGAAAATTGAATACAAAGTTCCTCGTGAGTTGTGATATTAGGAGTTGAAAAATATTAAGATACATTGGTATACATTTTTGTAAGAATTTAAGTTTAACTATTGATAAAAATTATTAAAATACCAAAAATTTGCAAATTATTGTGTAGTTAGAAATGTATAAAGCGTTCAATTTTTGATTGAACACTTAAAAAAGGGTTTCTCGTAAATACTGAATAGAGCAACCAAAAAATCTAAAAAATATATTAACATGGCTATTTTTTATAGACATTTTAAGTTTAAAACTGGTTAAAGTTAAATATTGAAATGAAGACTAATGATATTAGTTATTTGTATTTGTTTGTTTTTGTTTTTTTATATGTAAATAATGTATCTTAAAAAAATGTTAACCTTTAAAACTCTTTGTATACAAATGGCCATAGACACCGAAGCTAATATAAATAAAAAAAAAAATTATTTTACTTATAAAATACTTTATATTTTTTTTTTTTTTGTTAGTATTTTACATGCATAAAGAAAATTAAAAAATACTTTTAATGAAATAAAAAACAAATTATAATATACGTATATAACTATATATTAAAACAAATATTAATATTGAAATTTAAATCACATAAATATACGTTACAACATACTAAATTTTTGATATTTGCCACTGAAGTTCACCTTCAAAGCTCATAAAATATGTTGCAAAATTATCACGGACTGTTCTTCCAAGTTTTTGCGTAGTATTTGAAAATTCCACATCTTCTCTAGGTATCTTTTCTAATGGGAAATTCTAGCTTGGTACTTAATAGAAATCAATTTAGAAAATTCCCAATAGTTTTTAAAAGCGTCAAGAAAAACAAAAAAATAAGAAAAAATGGAAATTTTTACGCAAAACTGATTTTGACAAAATCAATTTTGTTTTTTTGACATAAATCAAAAAAAAAAAAATGGCCGTAGATACATGAAATATTCACAAAATATTTATATAAACATATTCTATATACAATGTAAATTAAAAATATATTTTAACTTTTCTTGAGTTCTTTATAAGCATAATACATTTTCAGTTCTTTTTTAATTATTGTCGACAAAATTTTTCCAGTCTGTCAAAAAACCTTAATATTTAATACAAGGTTTTTCATAACTTTTAAGTAAAAATTTAAAAAAAGTTGAGCGTAAGTTAAAAATCCCGAAAAATACGCAAAAATCACGAAAGTTTGCAGTTTTATTTTATTTAGAAATTCATAAAAAATGTTTTCTTTGAATCTAAAATTTGAAACTTAAACACAAAATTTTCTATAAGTTTTTCTACTTTTCACGATGAAAATTAGTCTAACAGAAAGTCAAACTAACTTTTTATGAGAGTTTGAAATCACACATTGGATATCCACTCGTAAATTACCAATTTCTCAGGAAACGATTTTTTTATTTTGTTGTAATTCAAAAATAAATTACTATATATACTTAAAATGCTTATCTAATGATGAGATTATCATTACCTATACACTATTAAACTTTAAAAATATTTTGAAACTTTTAAAACTTATTGTAGGTATAAGGAATTATCAATTTTTTAATTATTTTTTCGAAATATCAATAAAAAAAAAATAAAAATTTAATAAAAGATTCCTCATAAATTGTTATAATAGTAATTAAAAAATATTAAAAATAAATAATGACAATTTTTTTTTATAAACATTTAATGTTTAAATTTCATCAAAATATCGTACGTTTGCAAATTGTTTTGTAGTTTAAAATGTATAAAATGATCAGTTTTTATAGATAAGGCTTTAAAATTTAAAATAAGGTTTCTTGTAAGTAGTTAATAGTGTAACTAAAAAATCAAAATAATATAATTACATGGTTGATTTTTATAGACATTTTAAGTTTAAATTTGGACAAAATTTGATACCTATTTAAATGAAAGATAACAATGTTAATTATTTCGTTGTAATTTGAAAAAAAATTTAGTATGTACTTGAAATTTTTAAAGTATATCATTATATTTTATATGCTCAATGACATTTTCCAAAAATTAATTAAACCTAATGTATTATTAATAGTAAAATTAATTATTTTTATAGCAATAATATCGTAGAATATACTTGGTTATATAGGCTGACAGACCGTCTTCGCTCATAATCGTTTTTCGTATATAATAGTTTATATTATTGAATTCAAATTTAATACATTTATGAAAGTGACCCACTCGACACTTACTGTACAGTAGAGCGATATCTACTTGCCCATCTTTTTTTTTTTTTATTACATCAATAAAAGAGAATAAAAATAGAAAAAAAACTAATCAAAAATAACTCATGCCAATTAAAAGCTCAAAATCAGTCAAAATATTTTAACAATTTTATCAGAAAATAGTAATATAAACATTTAGTGAAAATTTAAAATCTAAATTGATTTTGTCAATAACTCGTTTTGCGTAAAAATTCGCGTTACTCCTAAACATTTTTTGTTTTACAACATTTTTGAAAACTACTGAATATATTTGACTTAAAATACCCTTTAATAAAAAAAAAGATATAAAAAAAAAACGCATCATTATGAAATTAGTATCTAAAAATTCCCAGTACTCTTTAAAATAATTCGAAAAACAAACTTTATTCAATAACTCGTATAATAATTGTAAATTATAAATCATTACATTTAATTTATACATTTGAATATATTTAGAAAATTTACCCATGATAAAATATCTTCTTTATCAGATTAATAAACATAATGTTATGCTTTGTATTTATTATATTTAGAAAGAAATAAAGAACAGAATTATGAAAAACATGGAAATTTATATTTTGAGTGAAGCAACAAATAATAAAATAATTTTACAATTATATGATGAAATACTTTCTTATTGTTTATTAAAATATTTTTTAGTAGAACGAGTATACTAAATATTACAAGTTAAACTAAGGTTATGCCTTATGAGTGTGAAATATTTAACGCACATTTTTAATTTTATAATTTACGTCACCAATATTTCCATTATTTCGTCTCTTTAAAATGCTTAATTTAATAATAGTATTTTTTATTGAAGATGTCATGAACGATTACGTTTCCGTTCTTGAAAATATTATATTATGCTTATACAATATTCACGTAAATGTAAAAATAATAGTAGTTAGCAGCGTTTGGTTATTGAACGTTAAATAATTATATTACGTTTAATTTAGAGAACACTGGGCGTCAACTAATAAATTTAAATGATGTTCAATCATTTTTAATTGGTCATGGTTATCCTGGATATGTATTGACTAAAAATGGAAAAATCCAATTTTAGAAAGCAGTCAAAAGCATTTACTGTACAAAAAAAAAGCATATGCAAAAGTTATTTTTTATTTAAAGGAACAGATTGATATTATTCAGATGGAGAAACGGATGACTCTAGTGAAGCCACTGCTCTTTCTAGTCATCGTGGTAGAGATGCTACACTTGGTATAATAAAAACCAGATTTTATTGGCCTTCATTGACACTGGATATAAAGAAGTATATAAAAGAGTGTGATGTGTGCCAAAGAATGAACCCAGCAACTCTTAAAGTGGTACCTGAAATGCTACCTATAATGGTACGTAAAATAGTAAGAAATTATATATTTGACTTGAATCTTTATCATTTAATGATAAAATTATTTTAATATAATATATTTCAGGCATTCAAGCCAATTAGTAAGGCTGGGTAAGTTAATGATATTTTTTAACTCAGTTATTAAGTATTTTTATATCAATAAAATTAAAAATTAAGTTAATAGACAATTTTAAAACATCAATTATGTTTAAACTAAATTAACAAATAATATTCACTTAACTTAACTTCAATTAAAAAGTTAAGTTAATAAAAAAAAATGTATTGAAAAGGTATTAAAATAAGTAATAATCACTTGAATAGTAATATGCCTACCCATAAAGACACATATAATAATATTAATTATTATGAATGCAAAATGATTATTATTATTAAATTATTATACAAAATATATTAATAAATAATAAGTATTAAGTAATAAGTAGGTATATAAATCATGACTTGGCGGGATCATATTTATTGATGTCTCTATTTACGGGCAATTAATGTTACATAATTTCCCCTATATAACCTATATAAAAATTAAAAACTAACAACATATTAGTTTTTATTTATAAAAATATATACAAGATTCTTCGTAAACATACATTTTTTTTTTTAAATAATATTTTCTATATTCTATGAACTTATAAATTGTATAAATATTATTTTTCTGAAAAATTTTCGAATATTCAAAATAATATAAGTTGATTTTAAATTAACGTAGATACAAATGAGTTAAGTTAATAAAAACAGCGAACTAGTAAGTTAAGTTAATAAATTAAAATTGACTTAACTTGTTAATACCCAGCCTTGCAAATAGATATTGACCTTATAACGATGCCCGAAATGAATATTTTAAGATACCTAACTGTTGCAGCAAATTTATGCGAGGCCCGTGCATTACCAGACAACATTGCAAAAACAGTGGCTCGACTTGTGTATGATGACATTGTTTGTCGTCATGGCTGTCCAAGTGTAAAGATCAGCGATCAAGAAAGAGAATTTTGTAATAATTTATCAAAAGAGCTATTCCATCTAATCGGAACTCAACATCGAGTGACTTCGCCGTATCACCCACAGGCTAATGGTTTAGCCGAAAGATTAAACCGTACAATAAAAAATAGTCATATGAAAGTAAGTTAGATAGCACCTGTATTTGGACAGTTTTATGTTACATTAGTGTTTAATTTCTTTTTTTTTTCAAATAGTTTCCGGTGTTTTTAATAACCTTAAAAATATTATTGTGACTGATCTATCGTATATTTTATAATATTATATAGGTGCATAATGGAAATGAACTGCATTGGCCTGACGTATTTCGGAACATACGGAACATTTCAAAATCCTATTGATAACAATGTTGATTACAATTTTAGTTTGGACTTTGATGAAACAACATTTAAAAATACTCTCAAAAGTATGATTTCAATGAGAAGTAATTCTTGTTTTCAATAACTATTAATATTATTTAAGTTATCTGCAATGTAGCTAATTTTATAGATAATACAATGCGCACCTAGGTGCGTGGAACCTCAATAAGCCGAAATTCAAAGGGAATAATTTTTTTTCACTTATTAAGGTTTTCGGTTTACGAAGGTCGATAACTTATTGAAAATTTCACAACAGAATATAATTTATTTCGACTTATTGGGGTTCTACTGTATATTGACTTGTGTTCATAATTTATTACAATAATATACAAATATGTGAGTTAATGTAAAAGTTAAGATTGTTTTTGCATATTTCATTTTGCAATTTATCCCAATACAAAAAATAAAATGTTTCGTAAAAAGTTTAAAACAATACTTTAAACAGTAAACATGGTATAATAAGCTGAAAAATAGAATATCAATTTTTTTAAAAAAATGTTGGGTAAGTGGGTATAGTTCTGCTGTACAGTAAATGTCTAGAGCAGCATTTCCCAACCTTTTTGCAATGGCGATCCATAAATTTAATCTTTATTAGGTACGCGACCCTTCCCCCCTAAAAAAAAAAGTATGCCGTAAATAAATAAGATTTTTACAATAATCCATTTTATCATTGAGTAGTCACTAGTCATTGGCACATTTACCGATAAGATAAAAACAATTCCATAATCGTAATAAATTTACGTCATTTATTCTATAATACTAGTTATTTATACTATTTATCAATTTACGACTAAAATAACTGTAATCGTAACCGCGAGTCGCGACCCATCAAAAAAATTTTGCGACCCAATGATGGGTCGCGACCCATAGTTTGGGAAATGCTGGTCTAGAGGGAAGTATAAAAATTGAATTAGATGATAAATCATTGCATATAAAAAACTATTCTTAAGCCTATATTACCAAGTTTAATATTTCATAACATGTTGTTTGATATTGCTATTAAAAAATTAATTTTTCCATTAATATTACGATTGATTAAATTAATTTTTGTCCTAAACATTGTATTTAAAAATCTCATTATGCGTATTAAATATAATAATATATTTTGAAAGTTTCAAGTATCCACGAAAAATATTTTTAAACTATAACTAAATAACTAAAATCGTTATTCTTTGTTAAAATATCCAATTCCTTCCAAATTTAAAATTTAAATGTCTAAAAAAAAAACTGTTTAATCCTTATCTATAAAAATTGAGCATTTCATAAATTTTTAACTACATAATAATTTGCATATTTTCACGGCTTTAATGAATTTTGTAAAAATCTTAACACCAGAACGCTCATAAAGCTATAACAAATTATTATGAATTAACGCTAAACTTTATTTTTAAATTACACTTATAACAACTTATGAAGAAAATTGTATTATATTTTCAAGTTTTTGACAGAGCAAAAATTATTTATCTATTAATAATAATTTATTAAAACTAAAAATAAAATAAAAAATGTTTCTGCCTATTTTTTTTTTTTTTTATTGATATTTTAATTTAAAACTATTACATCTCGACACTTATTATATATAACATAATAAAAATCATGCCTATAAATAGCTCAAAAATAGTCAAGACATTTTGTAAATTTTATGGATAATAGTTATATAAAAATTGGGTGATAATTAATGCTTTACGATCATTTTTTTTTGAGTTACACAAAAAAAAAAATTCAATTTCATCAAAAACTAATTTTGTGTAAAAATTCTTATTTTTCTATATATTTATTATTTTTTTCTATGTTTTTAAAAAATATTGGAAAATTTTACTTTTGACCCCCTCAAAGTACCAACTAGAAATCCTTTCCTATTAAAAGTTATGCTGAAGTAGAAATTTGAAACATTGTTACTACTTCAAAAGGTGATGATATAAACACAAAAAAAAAACATCATTTTAATATAAATACCTTTATCGCTCCGTTGAGAATCTAAAATTGATAAAAAATTAAATATAAACATTTTTTTTTTAATTACTTACCTTTATTATGGGTTAAATTTCTCGTATATTTGACCATAATACATTTATTTGAATATTTTTTTTAAATAATTGATAAAATCTAATTTACTTAATAGGTATCATGGAAGACAGTGTTTATGAAAACATACTTGATGCACAACTAAAACAAAAAGCATCATATTCAAAAGCCACCCTCGGTGAGACAATATATTTGAAAAATGTAATGAAGTACTGTTAAAACATCTACGTAGAGAGGATCGCAAAGGTGGCTGGGTTCTTATGCTATGGATTGGGCCGTTCATCAGACATGATATTTTAGATAAAAAAAAAATGCGTATTAAGTCAAGGGGACATTGTTTTAAAAATGAAACAGCTTATTTCCAATATTAAAAATACTATAGGAGTGGAGATATTGAACTATTAAAAACGTAAGCCATTATGAAAATGGTTTAATAGTTACTGTTCTTCCTTCAGATTTGTTACCTTCATTGAAGAAAAAGTATTTCAACCCAGTTTCTTTGTTGTGGATTAAAGTAAAATACAAAGTTTAAATTTTCCACCTCTCGAAAATCTAGTAACAAAAAAAAAAAAAAAAAAATAGATTTATTGGGTAAACCCAAAGATAGAATAAATATTATTGTGGACGATAACTATTGGTTTATATCAATTTCATTATGGATTTCTGGAATTGAAGAATATCATTCAACTATTTATCCATCGTTAATCAAAGTAAATTAAAAATCTATACAAAAACAAACAACGTTTATGATTGGCATTTTTTTGAGAAATCGGGTAGCTACAAAAATGGTGCCAAAAAAAATGAACAATGTTTATATATATATATATATTGAACATTTAAATAGGAATCACTTTCAAGTAATGAGAAGTGTTTAACATTTTATTCGTTATAAATAAGACGAATAGTGATTATTATTATATATTAATTTTTTTGTATGCATATTTTATATTTTACTAATATTTTAATATTTTAACCTAACAAGGTCGATTCTAAATAAAATTATGTCTTAAGTTTAACCATCTAACGCTTGATGCAAAGAAATTCATAAAATAACACATTATGTGCTAGAGATTATATTCTGCAACACTTTAAATGGATCTTGAAGTGCAACCTATATCGGTACCTAAAATGCTACATGTACATTACTAAATAGTACATTTTGGTTTAACTTAAAGAACATATAGAATTTGAAAAACAAACATTTTTAATTTGGAATTTTTTTATAATTGAAGATTTAAAATGTTGCAAAATATTTGTACTTACCTTTAATAATATTGTAGCTTAACGGACCTGCTATATAATCTATAGAATATAAAAATAAATAATAATAAGATATAACCATTAAATAGTCTACTATGAAAAGCTAATTGTTTGAGACTATCTACATGAATAATTAATTTAATTAGTTAAAAATACGTGGTTAAAGAATTTACTGAACAAAGAAAATATCATTTTTTTTTAAATTTAAACTAACAAATATTAATTCGTTATTTGACACTTGGTTAGAGTATGTCCAGTAGATAAAGAAATTTAACTATTAAATTTTGAAAACGTCATAATTTTACATTAAATTTCAAAATTATTTCAATAATAGATACCACGGTTGTACATAATGTGCAAATAAATAATAATTAATTTTCTTCAATTTGTTTTTTTGTAATAAATAATTAAAAAAATGAGCAGTGTATCAGTAAGACTGGATACGACATGCGTCATAATATAATTTTTTTTACGTATTATTTTCTATTGAAATGAATTTCAACACTTTATAAATTTAAAATGTTAATGTGTATTTATTTAAACGCAATATAAAAATATTATATATTACAGCATCGATTATGTCTAGATAAAATAAAAATTATTCGAAAGTAAATAAATGTTGAAAGGTATAGATATCCTAGGAACCTTTGTACCGGGGGTACTATTAACCTAGGAAAATTATACTCCCGGGGGTTATTCATTTCTGAAAGTATAGTTTTCCTGTGACACCGGTCCAAAGGTCCGAACCTCGCTATTGGCGCAATCGTATTAGTCCGAGAGGACACAATCTCCCTCCGCTGCATTGGAAAATCGGTCGGTCGAGTAATCGAAACACACTCTGACCCGAATGGTGTAGTGAGAGTAGCCGTCGTCCGCGCGAGTCATGGCCAATGTATGCGAGCGATGCGAAATTTGTGTCCTTTGCCATTCGAGGGTAATAAAGCAGGTCAAAGATGACGAATACGATAAATCACCGTGTTAATTGAAATTCTTTTGGTTTTTTTTTTCTTTCTATGTGTCGCCTACGTAATACTGTGATTACGTACGATTTATTTAAGTTTGTATTGTTATTATTACTGCATTGTTTCTGTTTCGTTATGTCTTATGCACTAATGTCAATATTACTATGTTTATTCACCAAGTCATTGAACTCATTTCTGTAGGTATGTTATATATTAATTGTCAGCTGTTGATTGAAGTGGTGTCCCAAGGCGGGTTGTAAGTCGGGCACGTAATTGAAGTTCATTATCGGGTATTATATTTTCGATATAATCTAATAGTCACTACCTGCAAACTGTTGGTCGATGATTATTGCGCGTGCCGATCGCGAATCTCGTATAGGCATCACGGCCGTCTCGAATGTCGGTTATATTTAAAAAATAAAGAACTATAACGTTTATATTCGGTGTGTGTTAATTACATCATTTTTTAACATGCGCAACATACAGCTGTATATCGATATTTTTGAATATCCTTACGAATATCTGTGACAGTAGAGCTGGATAATATGATTGTTTTTGATCATAGCTGTGAATATTTTTGAATACGCCACTTGTCTTGACTGTTTTTGATCATTCGCCTAAATATATAACTATTTTTTATCACGCCAGTCAATGTATATTTGTTCATTTTGCATGTTAAGACTGTTTTTGAATATCCAACTGTATACGTAGTTTTTACTATAATTTTCAATAGGCTTAGAGTCTAAGTAGGCTTATGTATACGATAAGGGTTTATCATTCTGGATTCGATTCTATTGTTATATTATAAGCACTATATAAAATTACATATTAATAGATATGTAAAAAAATTAATAAATATAAATAAAAATATTTGATGAATATAAAAGTTTTATGTACTTAATACAAAAAATTGAATAACATTTCATATAGATGTATATTTTCTTATAATAATTTATAATATGTAAATACATATATATATATATATATATATCATATTTTAAATTTTCATATTCTATAAAAGTTGGTAATTTTGGGCGTGAATTTCAATATATGCATATATATTTTAATATCGTCGAAATAAATGTATAATATATAAATATATAATATAATATATAATTTTTTTATAAATATTATTAATTAGTGTATGATCTTATTATTTAAAATTTAAAATTTTAATAATACAATAATTATAAATACAATTTAAATTAATAAACTTGTAATATGAATTATCATTCGTAATTAAAAACTTATATATTTCGAAAAATATTTCTAGTTAACTATTTTGTTTTTATTCTATAAAATAACTAAATGTGAATCCGTTTTTGGTTCAGTTTTTTTTTTCTTTTTTTGGTTTGTTTAAATTTTTCAATAAAACCTGTTAATACGTCTATAATATTTGTATCAGTATAGAAATACGATGCTTTTCTGTAAAATCCTCCATGTCTCTCTGACCATCTGATTTTAAAATAATCTATAATAATCATATTCAGAGTTTCATAAAATTATAAATCAGTTTTATAATAATGATCATTGGTGTATACATAAATGTTCACATAACTGGGCCTAAAAAAAATAATGATTTAAAATAAAATGGCTTAAAATATAATAATACATTATTGCTGTAAAGTTTAAGAAAACATGTTCTTATAGTCTTATTTCAGTTATGTTTTCATCTCATATATTATTATTTATTAGTTGTTACTAAAGAAAGTATAGGTCCTTCGTGGTTTAAAATATTATTTTATTCTAGTGTGCTAATAAAAAACCTCAAAATATCCTCTTAATAATCCATGAGCTGGTAAAATATGCTGAAAATATTATGCTTTTTTTTACTTATTCTTCTTACATTTATAATATTTAAATTTACCACTCATTAATTGTACACCATATAATAATATGCTTAAACTTGAAAATAGTTATTCCGCACCTTTTTTTGGTAAATTATTTCAATTCAGTCACATTTGAAACAATTAACCAAATTAAACAATCAAACAATTTCTAATTTAATTATGTACAAGCAAGTCATTGAACTATTTCTATCATCTTTTCATTTTGAATTAAAATTTTTTTTTTTTTTTGTGACGAAATAATTACAACTTGAGAATTAAACAGATATGATTTTTTTATGAGTAATAATACAATAAGTTTTTAAATATTAAATTTAGGCTGAATAGTCTCTAATCTCCAAGTACATTTTTTTGGATAAGTCGTTCACGTTTTTTACCAAAATAATTCATGATTACGTATTTTTACCATATTATGTTTATTATATTATATTAAATTTATTGATACCTTTAAAAACGTATTAAATTCATAGCCCAGCTGATAAATGTAGTAACAGTGCAAATATTATGTTAATTTGTAAGTACCCTCTCACAGAATTTGGGATCAGTTATGCACTCCATAGAATTAACTTAATAGTTTGTGTACACATTGAATTTATATAAAATAGGTATATCAAGTTACTCAAGTACATTCTAACTTAAACAGTTAGTTTTAATCCGTAGATAATAACTTTGTAACTTCAAAAGTTGAATTGAATGTGTAAATAAACTTATCTAACTCGTTGAAAACAATAAGTACCTAACTAGTAATGTTTGTAGTTTTTTATTTTTATTTTGAAAATTCAAATGTTCCATAAAACTATTGAGTGCCGACTATTAACATTTATAATCTATGATAAAATAAACTAATAATGAGTAATAATGAAATATTTTCAATTTCGTAATTAAATTTTTATTTTAGTCATATTATTTCTTATCAATTCTTTTTAAAAGTTAAATTTCTTGTAACTTACATGGTAACCACAACGCTTATTGCCAATAGATATATACGAATAAAGCATTGACTATTTACTGTTTCTATACTATTTCATAATATATCTTATTTTATTATAGATACATAGTGTTCTAATAACTGATGTTTTAATTAAATTCCAAGATATTAAGGTTATTACCTTCATATTTCCAAGGATGGGAAAGCTAACTAATTTTTTTAACTCATTGAGTTAAGTTAATATAGAAAAATTTAAGTTAAGTTTAAAGTTTAAAGTTACTTTTTTTTTTATTTAATTCGTTAAAAGTTAAAAGTTAATTTGAAAAAAGTAACTTCACTTAGTTAAAGATAAGTTACTTTTTTTCATGGAAAATTAATTATCATACCTTTTTATTAAAGCTTAACAAATAACTTAATATAATGGAGATCTTACTATTTTTAAAAATGTATATAATTTTATAAGTATCTTAATACTTCAATTAATTATAAAATTCAAAAAAACCCATATGATTAACTCTATTATAGTTCTATAACGTTTCTGTTAACAATAATATTATATAAACATATTTTCTGTGAATTAGCAACTAAAATATAATAATTTATTACTTATAACAACTTAATACTATACAGTATACATTTTATATTATATTATTAAACTTTTTTGTTATTTACTCGTAATTAGGTACTTATTATTACGTTATTTTAATACCTATTGAAATCTCAAATACAGAAATAATGCGAAACACTTGTGACAGTTTATAATTTAGAAGTTATTTAGAATACAGAATAGTATTTGATTTTCCAGACTTATTATTATTATTTTTTTTTATATATAAAAATTAAAATATAATTTTAAATCTATGAAATTAATATTAAAAAAAATAAATAAATTTATGTGATTTTAAAATAAATTAACATGGTAAGTTAGAAGTTACTTTAAAAAAACAAACTCATTATGTAACCTAGTGAAAAGTAACTTGACTTTAACTTTTTAACTCGTTAATGGCTAGCCTTGACTATTTCAAACATGATGAAAATAACCATTTAAGAAATCAATTAAAGTGTACAATAAGTGTTTTGTAAAACAAGCTTTAATTAATATTTCATGATTTTAATCTGAACTTAAAAAAAAAATTACAAATTAATACTGAAATACCTACTTTTTTAAATTTATAAATAATCTGTTAAAATATTACTTACAGTAGCGTCATTTGGACCGTGCCAAGTATACATTTGCATATTTAAAATACAATATTATTGTGTGATTTGACAAACTTCTTAAATGGGCTAGCCTAAAAAAATTGGTACATTTTAGCCAGGAATTATACATTACATGAAAATATAATATGTGTATTAAATGAAAAAAATGTTAATGACGCCATTGATTGTTTAACGATATATGATATACGGCCACGCATGATGATCTATTTAATATAATAGACACTCATTATTTTATAAAATAATCGTTTAAAATGTTTCAAACGTTTTTGAAAGTATTTCTTTTAAATAATTTGAATTACTTAATAATAAATTATATTATTCAAGAAAAAATACAAGATGAAATTTTTATTAAAAAAATTAAATTTGTTCAAACCATATTGATGGTTCTAGTTGTTTTTAATCTGGTTTCGTCTCTCAAAAATCTAAACATTTTTAATAAATTTTTTGCGGTTATATTAACCGTAATGTGATTATCTGGCATATATATCCATACATTGTTAATTAAAAATTATAAAAAAAAAATAAAAATACTAATTTATTTGTATATATAACAGACACAAAAACACAATAACAAAACATCATTTACGGAACTTTAAAATGGACTACTTCCAGGTTATGGTTTCAAACGTCATATTCGTCTGAATTGACCCGAATGAGAGCAAACTAATGTTTCTGTAGCGAACCAACGCACCCATACCAGCGGACTGAGCAGATAAATGGTTGTAAAGTTGACATATTGCACGTCATAGATTGTTACCGTGTGTTGATTAAGATGAGTTTTGCTGTGAGCTGTGAGCTCACCATCAGACCTGTGAATAAGCCACTATAATATAGTATTGGCATGGCAACACAACAGTGCCATCATTCAGAACAGTGACAGTCACTGTCAACAACATGTGCCCGGGGACGGCTGCCATTGTTAGTAATAAGTGATACAGTACACAGTACAAATTTGTACAGTACAAATCCCAGATGTTATTGTCGACTGTGTCTGATTAAAATTGCCGAAGTAGCGAATCGTAAGGTCAGTGGACGGTTTTATGTATATCAAGCAGAGATATGTGACAGTGACACCAGTCAACATGCTTGATAAAGAAACGGACTAACTGCATACAGTTGAGGTAAACGAACTATCGGTAAAGATATTTGTTACGCCGATTCCGAGTTTATGGCTCATAAAAAGGAAGCCTTTATAGAACTAGTGATCGAATACCATGAATGCTTCACGAAAAACCTAAGTGAGCTCGAATATACACCGATGATGACAGTGAACATACATAAATGCCAAATATTCGACCGGTGGTTTGTAGACCATAAAAAACGACGAGGGCAGATTGGGAAGAGAGTGCGAAGATAGTGAGTGACTGGAAGTTGAACGAAGTGATCACCGAGACGGTTTCTTTATATGCAGGCCCAATATTCCTCGTGAAACAATCTGACAAGAGCAGACTGTATGTGGACTACTGTCAACCCTATAAACAAACAATCCGAAAGCATTGCCCATAAGAGATATGTCAGAACAGCTGAAGTCGATGGCAGTCGGACGTCTATACGCATTCGACGATAGAGTTTATCGGTCTTGCGAGTTTCTTCCTAAGGATCATTCTTTGATTCGCACATATCGCCATGACCCTTAATAAATTTACCCAATAAAGATGAAAGGAGTTTTGTTGAAATTCTGATCACACAGATGCGTTTTGTGAATTGCAAGTGTCTGATGAGTGACCTACGGTACTAACCTTGTTTAGATTTGATGCCGCTACAACTAAAATGCATACAGACGCTATCTGGATTGGATTGAACGCCAGGGTGGTCGAATTTAAACATATGTTAACTGCAATGGATATATCATCTTAAGTCTGCGTGATCGAGTAGCTCAATAGCAGAGGAATCGACCGGCAAACAAGAGATCTGGATTACATTCCCGGTCAGTGGCCCGATTTTTCGCATTAATTTCCTGGTAGAAGTGAACAAATGTGCCTGAGATTTCCAAAATAATATAAATAAATGTATAAATATTTGTTTAGTGTACTACGCAACTTGAAAATAATTATCAATGTAGATAATCGTTAATATAATATTTAAATTCCTATCCACTTCAAGATGGAAACACAAGTTTCAACAATAAAATAAATATTTCGTTTTTGTTAAGCTACGTCTCAAAAGGGGATTGTGAAGTATTAAATATTCACAAAGTATAATTAGGTTATTGTTTTCATCGAAATACTTATAGTTATCAAACATATTGAATCCAGAAGTATCACTTGGACTTATCGCACACTCGATAAGAAAATACATTTTCGGTTATTTTTTTTTTAATTTTCAATAATTTTACTATATATGGTCCAACATTGTTAAGTTGAATACAATACTGTGTTCATTATCATAGATATAAGTACATACCATATAGCACTTTTATTAGCATATTTTACTGCCATAATTGTTGGTTGGATATCGGAAGAACAAACGAAAATCATACAAAATGGGTAAGTTTTATTTAGGATTAATTATTTTAATCGAACTTTGTAGTAATAATATGCTAAATTATAATTTTTTAAAACCAACATAACACAACGATAAATCTAAACTTAAAATACCTTGATTCAAAATCGTTGTTGTTTATTGACCAACTATTGAGTACTGAGAGTTTATAGTTTTGTAACTAATGAAACGTAGGTATTAAAATAATGGACGAGAACTTCAATGGTTCAAAATCTGATGAAATTTTTGTCTATCCTCAATATTTAAAATGAGTTGTCAAAAATTAGAGTTATAATTATCATATTTGCTGAAAAAAATAGTGCAATAGTATTGACAACAATTAATTTGTGATGTTTTTTATAGGTACTTTAATAAAAATAATATTATAATTATCTGAAACAATAAAATAAAAAAATATTAACAATATGAAACATAATAATATTATTTTTTGTAGATTTTACAAGATTTGATTGCATTAAAAACGTACAAAAATTGTAAAGTAAAATTGCATAATTGCACCATAAAAAATCTTGAGTTTTAAAATAAATTATAATTTCTATAATAAAAATAATACAAATTTATAGATGAATGTTATTTTTTTTAACTTATATTTGATAAACACTTTTTTAAATTATATATTTAAAATCAAAATTATATCTTATTTTATTTTTGAAATTGTATAATTGTCCCTTAAAAAATGTGAAAATATTGGAAAATGAATTACACCAAAAAATGCAATAGGTATATAAAAAAGTTTAATTTCTCTAGCATACTAAAATTAATATAAAACAATAAATTAATATTAATTTTTAAATTCTATGCAGAGCAAGTAATGTATTGATTTTACAATATGTGTTTTTTTTGTAACTGTCATCACGTTTTAAGGCAGTAAAAGTATTCTGAATTTCTTCATCAGCATCTTTTTTGATAGAAAAGTGAATCTAGTTGGTACTTTGGGGAGTCAAAAGTACAAAATAGTTTTTAAATACACCGGGAAAAACAAAAAAAAAACGGGAATTTTTTCGCAAAGCAAATTTTGAACAACATTTATTTTTATTTTTGATGTAACAAAAGAAATGATGACCGTAAATACATTAAATTTTTACCAAATGTTTATAAAAGCATTTTTTATACATCATATAATAATCATCATATAAATATATAAAATATTTTGACTTTTTTTTGAACTATTTGTAAGCATAATAAATTTTCAAGGTTTTTATTTTTTCTTTATTATTGCGGATAAAAAATTTTTCAGTCCGTCAAAAACTTCAAAATGTAAAACAATGTTTTTCATAACTTATTGTAAATGAAAATTAAAAAAAAAAAGTTAAGCGTAAGTCTAATAGTTTTATTATAAGTATCTAAAGTTAAAATTTTGAGATAATACGTAAAAATCACGAAATTTTGCAGTTTTTTGATTAGGAAATTCATAAAAAATTTTCTATTCAAAACTAAGATTTGAAAATTCAACACAAAAATCTCTATAAGTTTCTCTACCTTTAAAAAAAAATTTACAGGAAAGTCAAAGTAATTTTTTTATGAGCGTTTGAAATTAGACATTGAATATTTACCCGTAAACTAATGATTTTTGTTATTTTGTTGTAATTGAAAAATGAATAATTGTCAGTACTTGAAATATTCATTGAGTGTTAACATTATCATTTTATACACACTATAAAATTATCAATATATTTTAACACTCTTTAAGTTAATTGTAGGCGTAAGAAATTTTTGGTTTTTCCAAATTTTTTTTCTTAAAATATCAATAAAAAAAATTTCGTCGGGTCAAATTTCTCGAAAATTTAAAACAATATTTTTCATAAGTAGTTTATAGTATAACCACAAAATCAAAAAAATAATTTTTTATAAACATTTTAAGTACAAATTTGGACAAAATTAGATCTTTAAATGAAGAATAACGATGTTAGTTATTTCATTCAAATTTAAAAATATTATTCGTAAAGTTTTGAAACTTTTAAAATATATTAATATATTTTATACACTCAATTAAATTTTTTAATGCAAGTTTATTACAACATTAATTTAACCTGCTGTATTATTTATAGTAATATGAATTATTTTAATAGCAATATCATAGAATACACTTAGTTATGTCTTCGCTCAGAATCGTATACAATGATTTATATCATTAAATTCAAATTTTACACATACATGAAAGTGTTTTATTCGAAACATACTGTACAGCAAAGCGGAACTCACTTTCCGAACTTTTTTTTTATTTTGTTGCTATGTAAACGATGAGTGTTAAGTATTCAAAATAATGCTTCGATTTTTAGCACCATGATTTCGAGTTAAAATCATTGTAGACAAAAAACGATTGTGAGCGAAAACGGTCTATCAGCACAATTGCTAATTATATTTTATAATATTATTGCTATTCCCTTAATTTATTTCCGAAAATATTGCATTTGAAAATGTCATCGTGTATTTAATGCATAACAATGTACAGTGAAAGCGGAAATGGGAGATTATAAAACAAAATTGAATAAACATAACACATCACTTTGATCTTTATACCTAATAAATAATTAAATAACTTAATGTAATAATGTGTATACAAAACATCAATAATCGTGTATGGCACTTACAAGAAAATGTAAATTAGGTACTTAATTTTAATACTTAATCTGCAATATAATTAATTACAATTGTCACGGATTGATGTGCCTACCATCATATTATTATGAATTTTTATTTAGATAATTTACTAATATTTTGACTGTTTTGACATTTCAGAAGTTTTCAGTTTGATATCACTGGCTTTACTCGCTATCGGAGCTTCTGCTATGGATATACCCAAAACCAACTCGACGAGCCTGGATAATTTACACATAGGGAAGAAATGGGTAGTTTTGGTAGCCGGTTCGCAAGGATGGAACAATTACAGACATCAGGTCTAAAAAATACTTATGTCGCTTGATAAAACATTTTTTCCTCCATATGGCACTACGTGGTCATCATCCGGCCGTTACATTATTAAAATTACGATATACTATTAGGGTCATATATATTTATATTTGTACCTTCATTAATTTACTCAGGTTAACGTGTGCTCGATTAATTGACGGAGTTCTGTTTCGTTAATGAAATTTATTAGTTTTCTGGATTTATCCGATGTGAGCGTGGGCACCTCATGCTGTAGTGTTTCTGGTAATTATTTCTGTTTGGTTCGTATCTCATCGTCGTATTGATGTCGTTTGATTGTAAACTCGGCCCAAGTAAAATAATAATATGTCCAGATCTTTTCATAATATCTAATTAATAATTATCTTATAATATTTTTGAAAACCATTTAGTATTACTCAGAGGGCACACTACGAGAGGGGAAATTTTCATTATGCTCCAAAAATTATTTTGTTTTATTCTCATTTTCATATTACTAAAAAGTATAGAAATTCATTGTAATAGAATAAAAATATATAAATTAAAAACTATAAATGTAAAAATGTAAGTAAAATTAATTTTTTTTTTAATTAAAAAGTCTTTATCTTTAAGTTTTTATTTACCATATTTATCTACTGGTTTTTTATTATTTTAAGCTTGATTTCTAACAATTATTTAATTTTTTTTTAATTTTGGAATTTCGAAATTAAAATAATTTCAAATGATAGATAATTGATTTTAATATAAGCTTCGGTTGTTTTTTTTTAATTTTATTTTGATTATCGGTGAACATTTTCAGGTCGAGTTTACATTTGACTTTTTTATTACTTGAAATTTCTGGAGCCGAGTTTACAATAAAAAAGATAATTTCCAGCACAGTTTTCATTAACCATTTGAGAAGTATGTGCTTTACCGTAATATCCGGTGTTTGGGTAATCCGGAAATTGGATTTCAGGAGAGAAGGGTTTTTCCTTATCAAAAAATTATATTAGCTTTCAATTATTATTATATTATTGATTCCGTTACATAAATAATTTATTATGGTATAATATTATAATATTATTTATTATGATAACTTCTAAATTAGATATTTCTAGGTATAATTTAATCTTTTATAGTTTAAAGTGGATAGATTATTAGGAAAAACGATTCGTGGATTTATCGATATAATATTCAACATATTTTACAGCAATAACAATTAAATAATATAATAAAATATGATTATTTTGGCAGTAAACATTCATATCATCTTGAATATATTTTTTTGAAATTACTTTAAGTCAATAATTTCTAGATTATGAGTATATTTTGCCGTTAAAAAAATCATTCGATATGACAATGTATGTGCTATGTACTACAATTGCAACTTGAATTTTAATGTTTTGTTTTGTACGTTATTAGAAAAGTTTTGTCAGTTGTCTTATGTTAGACAACTGTAACTATCTAAAAATTGATTTCGATAAAAATTAATAATAATAGTAGGTACCTACCATTATCTATCATACATATATGCTTGTACATGGGGTAGGATACATTATTAGGATATTATAGTGGAATAAAAGAATAGTGTGTACCAACATTGGATAAGTCCTATGTAGTATGTATTAATATTACAAGATAGTTTCATTTTTTAATGCTAATTTATTTTTTGAACTAAGTAAAATATATATATATATATATGGTTTTTTTCATCGAGAACGATTTGTTGTAGCTCTCTTATTTAATTGTACATACACTATGTCAGTAGTCTTCAACCAGTGGGTCGCGACCCAAAATTGAGTCGCGTAAGCTTTAAAAATGGGTTTCGACAGGACTTCTTTATAAAAAAACTATTTTTTTATCACATATATATTACAGATAATACAAATAAAATATTTTCTACATGAATCGAAATTTGTATTAATTTAGTTTTAATTAATAACAATACATTTACAATGATATAATTAGCTATTTTGTCTTTATTTTTTCTGATATGGGCCGCGAACATTTTTTAAAAAAATTATGAGTCGCGAATCAAAAAGGTTGATGACCACTGCTCTATATTTGAATTTACGAAAATTTTTTGAGGTAATTATTACGAAAAAAATTATTTTACAGGCGGACATATGTCATGCATACCAAATAGTTAGAAAAAACGGAATACCAGCAGAAAACATCATAACAATGATGGTGGATGACATTGCGTTCAATTATCGGTAAATATTTGTGTACATATACCTTTAGTAAAATCTAATGTTAAAACAATAAAACGCTGATAGTCTAATTAAAGGGGAGTTGCTATTTTGGACTGTACGACAATTGTATTTATGGATAATTTTGTTCATACCTACACTATATATGATAGTTGTTGTAATCGATAAACAATATGTTTTATAGGTACACAATACTTTGTTTTAAACACATAAATGGTATTTAAAGAACGATAAGTTAACGCAGAACAAATATAAAATTGTATAAACAAAATAAATTCTAGTCATTGTTGTACCTAAATGTAAGTTTACTACCCAAATTTTATTTAATATACCTTTCTCATCGATCATCCAAGCAATAGTTGCTATGCCTACCTAAAATGCCAAAATTGATATTATTAAACATGTTACTTACAATACCTACAATTATTACATTCGCAGTGCATTTCAACTACCTTACATAATTACCTCAATGCATCAGAAATTCGCAACACCCGTCTTAATAAAAAAAAAGTCAATTTTTCAAATATCTCATTTACAAACAAAACTCTAAATAATTCACCAATACTTAATGACAATATCATAACATCATAAATAGTCATTAATTATACCTGATACAACCAATAATAAAAATATCCGTGCTACGTGCAAAGTGAAATAAAAAATAATATTTTGAGTTTTGTTTAAAGATAATTAAAACCCGAAGAAAAAATGATGTTATAAAATAGTTATAAATAATTTAAAAGAAAGAATGATTTTATATTTTATTAATATTACAACATGGAATAGTTGCATGAAATTTTGATGTACAATGACACAAAGTCGTGAGCACAAACAGTAATTGATTATACCTAAATAATATCAACGATATAAGTATCCATGTTAAAAACTTAAGAGAAAAATTATTTTATTAATAGTACCTATATTTGTATTTAATTAAAAATGTAAAAGAATAAATGATTTAATATTTTATTATTATTATTGCAACATGGAATAGTCACATTACATTTTGATGGCACAAACTCGTTAGGAATTTTGCACTTATATTGAAATATATTGAATGACCGGATTTTCTACATTGTAACATCTGTATAAAGATTTTCTAAGATTAATTAACAACAAATAGTACAAACATTTATTTTAGATTCTGAGCGGAGCAATGAATGTATTTATTACGTATATTGACGTGTACTTAATTTTTTTTTAAAGTCAGGGGTGGTTTATGATTTAAAATTAGATATTATTTGTTTTTTGTAGTCAAATCTAATAAATAAATAGTATTTTTTTTAAATAATCTCAAAAAACAAAAAAAAGTTAAGGGACAACTGATTTTAGTTTTTTGGTGTATCTGAAAAACGAATAACTATGATTAAATTTTCAAAATATCTTAACCCATTTTGAGCTTTTGAGATTATTATAGATTAAAATACAGCATTTTTTTTTTATTTTTCCTATAACTGTTAATAAATATATTTTCACTCGGTCAAAGAGCTGCACAGTTATTTTTTACAGAAATTTGAAGCTTAAATTCGTTTGAAATAAAATACATTTTTAAATATTGAATATCAATTTTAATTATTTTGCCATTATTTAGTGTATTGAGCAATTATTAAAGGCTCTGCTCGTATGTCTTTATTAATTGTAAATATTTAGGCATTCTGCAATTTCGTCGTCACCGCTCGTGACATTTATGTTAGTCGTTTATGATGATTGTGTGATTAGTGGTTGTATATACGGATACCGTGCTATCTACGCACGCTCTGCATGCCAATAATGCATGATTTTTTCATCAAAACACGCTTTACTGGAGAAACTGCCACACCTCTTAGAGTGGTTCGATTTAATTCATTTTTTTTTTTTTTTTTTTTGTTAAAAAGAAGATGAATTTCTACAGCACGTATTGAACTCTGAGTTTTGATTTAGTAACATAAAATGAAAAAAAAATAAAAGCTTATGAATATTGGTCATATTCAAAATCGTAATATATGGTTTCTTAATAGAATTTTGAAAATCCAAGTTCAATGCGTCCTGTTAGAAGTGTTTCTGTTTCAGAAAAAAAAATGTTGTAATTGGATCACTCTACGAGGTGAGAGAGATTTCCTGTAAGACATGTTCTTGAGCAAAACAATAAGTCACGTGCAGACCTACTAATACTTATGTTAATAATGATAAAAATAGTTTTACAAAAATATAAACTATAAGTAATGTTAGATGTAGTATATCATATTATACTTGGACTATTTTTACTTATTATTTAGATTTATAGATCCATAGTAATAACTAACATTTTCAAATTATCTAAGCCACCATATCTACATACCCCATTACTATATAGACATATTATAAACTCCTTAAGCTCCGGAATTTTATTTTTATAAATAAATTTTTCAAAATAAAAATAAAAGTAACTCATTTAATTATTATTAATTATTATTAAGTTACTTTTATCCAGGCATGTAAAATGACAAAATAAAAAATAAGTAACTTAAGAAAAATTTGATTACAATTTCAAAAGTGAATTCGTAATGTAATTTAATTATCAAAAAAAAAAAAAAAAAAAATATACAATTTCCCTAACATTGCATATTCATAAGTGTACCTAATTGTTTATTTTTTTATGTGCCTGTCTTTATGAAAGGAATCCAACGCCAGGAAAGATCATTAACAAACCCGACGGCAATGATGTTTACCGAGGAGTTATTATTGACTACAGGAGAAATGTAAGATACTTTGACTTTATCTATGGCATATATTATATAGAACTAATTTTTGGGGTGGGATACAATAGATAACAACTATTTAGTGATCTAGCATATAGATTCTATATAATTCATGTGAACCGTTATAAATTTTTAAAATAAAACAAAATATTCAAAAAGTAGTTAAGGTGAAAAAGTAATTTATTGACAATTTTTCGTTAAAAATTCATTAATCATCATTATATTTGTGCTTTTTTCTGTCGGAAATTTTCAAATAGAAATTTTACATTTTAATATTATCAATATTATCCGTGCATTTAAAGAGCTTACTGATCAAAATAATGTGCACCTAAATTTGTAATCCTTTCAATAGTCAATAAAAAATAAGAAAACAATTCTAATATGTACTTACTATGTATAATAAAATTATATTATTAGATTACGATTGAGATTATTTGTACTTTTATATTTGATGGTCTGCTCAGAGATAATTGTTCATCAAAATGGGCGGCTGAGGAAAAAAGGTTGGGCATCACTGCTAAGCTTGTCATATAATTTAAGTAATTTCGGAGGGCTTTGGTCCACTAGCCCTCCCCCTTATTCTATACACGCCACTGGATACTCTCGTAAGCACATTGTAATAATATTCTGATGATCAAACACATAAAATGATCTCAACTCTCTCTGATAAATATACCTTTTGTGATTCTGTGATCAGAGCATTCGAAATTAATTAGTATGGTCAAATCATAATCATTGTATACATCATATACTTTATATAGAATTTATGGTTGACGAAAATACAGAGTAGATATCTGACAATTTCTTCAAGGATCGTAGGTACGTACGACTTCTCCAAAAAAAGTATTTTACCATTGAGTACAGATGGTCGTATATCTAATAAATATTAGATAGGGGTTATGAGGATATGGTTATACTACGTGAGATTATTATATTTTATAAATGACTGCATTTTTTTTTAACCCACATCAATCATTAATATTATATAATAATTGTAAATTATCTGTGTCTCACGAAAAACTTTTCAAGTAGGTGGGATATCTATATATCTACTCCGGGTACACCAATACATTGAAAATTAACAATATTTGTTTAAAGAAAAAACTTCATTTAAACTACTAATGATATTTAATGTGATGTTTCCTTTCGTTTTACTAGGATGTGACCAAATCAAATTTCCTGAAAATCATCACTGGTAACAAAAATGCCATGCAATCCATTGGAACTGGCAGAGTCGTACAATCGTAAGTTGAAAACTACAATAATCTTCAAATCAGCACTTTTCGACATTTAAAGAATAAACCATTTTTGATTTTTCGTAGCTATAATATTCGAAATTAATAATTCAAGGAAGAGAGACGGTTTAGTTGACATAATGACATGATGATTCCTACAGTAAAATAAAACAGTTATTTTTTAGGCAAAACCATGCTAAAAATTAAAATGCATTTTATTAAATACATTTAATTCATCATAAAAATCCTCACATAAAATAAGAAATTATTTTAAATTAGTGTTCTATAGCAGTTACAATTAGATCCAATCAAATATTCAATATAATTTAATGATATATATTTAGGTTAAGTTTATTGTCCTGTAGTCAAATATCATAAATAAGAACGCAATAAGAACACATGTATTTTATATTAATTATATTTTTTTATTAAATTGTTTATATGTAGAGGACCACTCGATAAGATTTTCATCAACTTTGTCGATCACGGTAGTACTGGAATATTAAGTTTCCCGTATGAATATTTGTATGCCGATGAACTAAACAAAGCGTTTAAAACTATGGTTGCAAATAGAAGCTATAAAAAGGTAATATTTTATAATCGAGACGACACCGCAGATCTATAAAATGATTGTTAAAAACCATTTCGTGTGGTCTATCGTGTTGCACTCGGTCTATAGTTTAAATTAAAAACAAACAAATATTCATCTTAAAAATCTAAAAACGTTGACATAGTACTATCGTTTTTATTTTAATTGATATCACTGACACTACAAAAACTATCAATGTATTAAAATAAGTTTTTTTTTCATATAAGACCTGATACATTTTTTTTCGAAAAATATGAAAGTTCAAAAAATTAAAAATTGACTATTTTAAACGCTCTAAAAAACGAACATGTGTCGGTCTCTTAACTAATATTTTCAATGTTATTTACTATATTAAAATTATTTTTTATAATATTTCCTTGTTAAAAAATTACCGTGATTATAGATGTTGTTATACATTGAAGCGTGTGAAGCCGGATCTATGTTTGATGGTATACTTAGTGAAAATACAAACAGTAAGTTTTAAATTAGAAAATAATTATAATATTCAAATACTGTTTAATTCATTTTTGTGTCTGCTAAAAATTGGCGTTAGTTGCGTAGCCAATATTGTTGCTTATCGACAATACTTCCAAACATATTTTTTATAAAACATAGAAACAAAAAATGGCATTAGGTTTAGACAAAAATGATTGTTTATCAACTGCAATACAATAATAATTATATGGTAAATACTAAAAAACATTAAATTGAAAAAAATTATCTCTACCAAAATGTTTTAATGTAAATATGTTTTATAAACATTATCTTTTCAAAATATCTATGATTTAAAACAAAAATTATAAACAATAAACAAATTATTCAATTCTCAGGCTGATGGTGTTTTTTTGTTTCCGTATCGATATTCTATAATAACAAATAATTAAACAAACTTAGAGGATATCTAATAAAATTCCCTCTTCTTTTTAAAAAATATCTTTCCTTCCACGTTTTAATTATATTTTGATCAATAAGACATTTAAAAATTCAAGTATATACATTTTTTACACATTTCTGCATCCTCTTGCTGATTTCTTACAATTCAAACAAAGCAAATAACAATTTAATTAATATATTATGACACCATTTAACATTTATCCAATAAATGTAAAGTACATCTCCTTTAATATTTTAGATCAAAATCAATATCGGCTATCATATTGTCCACATGGAATAACACATTATTAATACGTTTATCTTTACTAACCTAATTCAAAAACACATTGTACTATATTTTATTTTTATATAACTATTATAAGTTGCGATTACAATATTTAAAATGCAATTAAAATAATAACTATTATAATATCTTTAACTTATTTAAATATATGTATATTTTAACATTAGTTTTGGCAGTAACCGCGGCTGGGCCTAGAGAAAGTTCATACGGTTGCTACTGCGGATACCAATCTTGGCCTTACTGGACATGTCTGGGAGATGAGTTCAGTGTCACGTGGATGGAAGATTTAGACAAGGTACGTCAATGTCATACACAGTTAATAGTTTTAAACTGACTTTAATGTACTAACCTAACCTTATTGACTAAAAGGTACGGACTATATGATGCTGTATGAGGTATAACTATAAATGCATATTCGGGTAGAGAAGAATGCTCAAATAATATTCAGTAACTATTCGTTCTGTCAATTGTATATTTTTAGATTTTTCCAATAGTTTTCATTACAATTGCGAGTATCAATATTAGGTAACAACCCCAAATTTTTATAATATTTAGTTTCAATTTAGTAAATAATATAAGGTAAATAAAATTATTAATTTTTGGTGATAGTATAAATATTAGATACCAAGTATTTTAAAGATTTTAATTTCAGTGGCATATAGAAATAGAAATAATTATCGGGGTGGGCTACAATACATATAGTAAATAACAAGTAATCTAGCACCTCAACTACCACTTTTTTATATGATTTAAGTTGACTGTAATTTTGGGGTGGCCGCTGCGGACTACTAGGCCTTCCCTTATACGTTTAATATATTGATTTAAATGTTTTTATTTTTCTTCAGCGAACATCCAAACGGTCAGCGAGGAGACGAACCATATTCAACGATTTCGAGGAAGTCAGAACTAACGTCACCCATAGTAACGTCATGATATATGGAGAATTAGAAACAGGAGGCGATGAACTCTCCTCGTTTATTGGTTATCATGGAAATACCAGCGCCGTCACGCCAGCTGTACAACAATTTGACCAGATCGACATAAAAGTAAAATATTGTATTATTATTATTTGCACTACAATTGTTATGATATTTAAAATTACAAATGCACATGATTCTTACACGGTATTATATTCTTTTGCAGAACACAGCGTCCAGCCGAGATGTGTACGAAAACAACGTAGAATATCAATTGGCGCACAATAACTTGTCGCTTTCAGAAAAGCTCAAATTGTCGGCGGAATTACGTCAAAATAACAAGGTAATTTCATTGACGAATATTTTGAACACATTGTGGTCGTTCACAGATTATAGTATTTGGTACAGTACACGTATTCTTGTCAATAATTAGCTTGCTAAAAGTGTGAAAAGACTTTCTGCAAAGTTTCAAAATGATCTGATTCTTGGCAACCGTAAAGCGTTCATCGACTCGTGTATTTTGAATTCGTTTGTTTGAATTATCGAATTGTGTTTTAGATGAGATCCGTCATAGACTCCGTATTCCAGAGCATTTATTTGGAGGTCATCAAAACGAGACCGGACATCAAAAGCCGAATCGGTGACTTCGACGAACCCAAATATCTAAAACTGAATTTGGACATGTTTCCTTGCTACAGAAGCATTTTGAATCAAATCACAGAGAGCTGCTTCTCTTTGCCCCAGGTAAGCGTGTGCAACATAATATTGACATTATAACATCGTCTAATTCTGTCTTATATATGTCACGTCGAGGAATTTTGTATACGGTTACAATTAAAGCGGGAAAAAATCTTCTTTCAAACGTGAACAGTAAACCGCGTTTTTCTCGATTTAGTCGAATGCCTACAGTATAATATTAAAAACGATTCGTGCATTGACTTGTTTGCACAGACATACTTAAACAAATTAGTGTAATCGTATAATTACGAATAATATTTGTGTACGGTTATTGGTTACAGAATCCCTACGTGTTGGATCACTTGACGCTTTTCGCCAACATGTGTGTCGTCGACAAACAAATTCAACAGATGGTCGGCAGCATTGTCGTTAAATCGTGTTCGAATATACCAAAAAACATAATTGACGTACAATAAAATCGTGTGTTTAAAATGTTATGCTAATAAATTATTAAAGTAGTATACTAATATTTAGTGCATTAGTTTAATTGAAATTCTACAAATTATTGTTATTTAGTACATAATAAAATATAAAATAATAACCATCTTGCGTTTTAGTTTTTATCTGTATTGAAATTATAGATATTTTCAAATAAAGACTAAACTAATGGAAACACATATAATACTCTACAGTAGTTGTTTATTTATTTATTGAAAATGCCATTTACATTTCAATTTTAATTTTGAATTCCATTGTGTGGCATATTAACGGCATTTATAAAATAATAGATATAGGTATAAGTATAAAATATGACGTATAAAGTACATTAGTATGCAATAAAGAAAAAGAACAAAAAATAAAAATCGTATTAATATGCAATATAGGAAAGGTATTGTATACACTGGTTTGCTATTTATTAAAGGTTTTAGATAACTGTCGTACATAATACAACACTGGTGCAACGTGACAATTCCTGACACATAATAACTATGTTTAGTATCTATATATTACTGTTAATCATTATAATATTACAATTCCAAATCAGTTATTAAAATGACCGTGAATTATAGACTGATTATCGTAGACTCAAGATTTTTATAAATTGAAACTGTACTAGGGTGTGATATTGAAAAATAGTGATGGATCGACGGTGTGGTTAAGGTCGAATTGCACTTATTCTACTTGAATTGCACTTAAGTTAAAAAAAGATAATGGTCGAACTGCACTCGAAATAAAAGCAGGTAATAGTCAAACTACACTCGGGTTCAAAAACAGATTATCAACAAAAATGTCATGCATTAAGGGATAAATATTTTGAAAACGCATATTTCTTTTCTCACTTACAGGCTTAGAACTGACAATGATATTAATGATTGGCATGGTTAAAAATCAATTATTGTGTAATTTGTTAATATATACATATTATGTATTATTACTACTTATTACTACTATTACAATTATCACTATTTATTATTTCAAATTATTTATTGTAGTCATAATAAGAAACTGAATTCAAAAACTCTAATCTGGTAAGTGATTTTTGATGATATATCTTATTTTTACTTTTTTAGAACACATCTCTGTGCATCGAGTGCAGTTCGACCATTATCTTTTTTCAACACAAGTGCAATTCAATTGTCTGCTCACGGGCTATCGCTTGCGTTCGATGATGTACGGGTACTAGCCGCGTATTCCAGCGGCGTATTTAGTGATGTTTCAGGGTGAGAGGGGGGAGTCGATAAAATTTTCCCAATACAATTTTGTGGAACGCATTGCTCCCCTCCCCCTCTCCACAGAGTCATTCAACTACACACTGTAATAAGAATTTAATATTATATTATATTACAATGCAAAAAAAAACCATTAATAATTGTTTTATAATTGTTTTAAGATTTATTTTTTGTCATAATATAATTTTTTCATAATCTCTGTATTACTATTACCAAGCTCAGTTAAACAAGTAGACGCGATAGTTTGCCGTCGTAAAAAAATTATGCCATTTTATATTTTGAGTTTGTTTTATTTTTTATAAAAACAAAATAAAAAAACCACATCATTCACAAAATGCAAAAAAGCACTTATAATTAATAATATAAATAGTGTTCATTGATCGAGATTCTATTTAAAATCGTGATAGATATTCGGTAATAAACTCACTAAACTGACAACAAAAATAATCTCGATTACTAATTGAATCTTAAACCATGAACATATATACTGTTATAATATAATATATGATTTAAGAAATATTGTTTTTATTTTGTTCCATATCAGTCTTAATAATAACTATTATAACATTTTAATTGTAATTGTAAAACTATCATAGTTGTCATACTAAAAGCTAATTTAATAATAAATAATTTAAGAATTGAATAATGATAAACGAAAATTATGAAAAGTATTGAAATAATGTTTCAACATCAATCGTATGATTAATTATAATAACCGAATGAGTTAGGTTGTGTGAAAAATATGTGTAATGCATAATATTATAAATAAATTAAAACAAAAAAAATGAATAAAAATACTGCTGACTGTGTACTTTTCTTTTATATAATCCTGTAAAAAAGGGTGGTCTTTAAGATTACCAAGTATCCAATTTGTATTGGCTAAGTTTTTTCTATTTCCTTTAACTTGGATCTGTATCAAGTATTAAGTACTCCAGTGCCTTTAGAAAACTTGAGCGTTTTGGCAGATAAATTTCCAACGCTACAATTTAGAGCGAGGAATTTCAGGACATTCAGATTCTGCAGCTAACATAAGGTTTCCACGTATCAGAAAATTTACAAGTGTTAAAGCAGTATAGTCAGATGGACAATAAGATATTGGAATCGTCGAATGATTATTAAGTACAGCTTTAATGGTACATAGATGGCTATATCTATGAAGTTAAGAAGAGAACTACCAGACATTTTGAGTAAATGTGTTTTTGCAAATTTCAATACAACGACCTTACATTTTATTAGTCAAAAAGGGTATTGAATATGAGCTAGTCATCTCTGTGATCTAAAGTGAAGAAAACGCTTGTGTTCATATTCAGACAATAAGCGCACTATTCTGGATTTTGATGGTAATAGAATAGGAAATTTGATGCTATATTTTAGCAAGTTAGACTGGGATAATCGTCCACCTACATGAAGTATTCTAGCTTCATCAATAAAAGGATTTAATCTTTTTTACTGACATTTATTTGCAGGTGAGTTTCGCGAATTTCAAGTATCTGGTGAGTGATTTACGCAGTACTAACCTTGTTTAGACTTTGACGCATATGTGACTGAAATGCATACAGATAGGATTGGACGCCAGGATGGTCGAATAAAAAACCTGTTAATGGCATGGGATATATCGTTTTAAGTCTGTGCGGTTAGCTAGCATAATGAGAGAGCTATCGCTCAGAAAACAGGAAATCTAAGTTATACTTCTGGTCCAGTGGCCGGATTTTTGACATTATTTTCCTGGTCGAAATTAACACATATGTGCATGTCTGGGATTTCTAAAATAATATACCTACTTATATTCATATAAATTTGTTTAGTGTACTAAGCGATTTGAAAAAAAATTATCAATGTAGATAATCGTTAATATAATATTTAAATTCCTATCCACTTCAAGATGGAAACACAAGTGTCAACAATAAAATAAATATTTCGTTATTATTAAGCTACCTCTCAAAAGGGGATTATGAAGTATTAAATGCCCACAAAGTATAATCAGGTCATTGTTTTCATCGAAATACTTATAGTTATTAAACATATTGAATCCAGAAGTATCACTTGGACTTATCGCACAATCGATAAGTAAATACATTTTCGGTTATTTTTTTTTTAATTTTCAATAATTTTACTATATTTAGTCCAATAGTGCTAAGTCGAACACACTACTGTGTTCATTATCATAAATATAAGTTCGTGTAGTACTTTTATTAAATTGGTGTATAATTGCTGGTTGGAAATCGGAATAACAAACGAAATCCATGCAAAATAGTTAAGTTTTATTTAGGATTTATTGTTTTAATCGAACCTCGTGGGTATAATACGTTAGTTTTAAAATTTTTAAAAGCAACAAAACACGACGATACGATATTTCTAAATAAACATAAAATATTTTGAAACAAAATTACTGATGTTTATTGACCAGCTATTA
>JACXSJ010001984.1:0-61856 GCA_014851325.1 Pentalonia nigronervosa | reverse complement strand
AAAATTAGTTAAAAATATTTACAAAAATTAAATATATATATGGCTATAAATTAAAATTTTAAAATTAAGGAGAGGTTGATTATAAATATATTACATATTTCATATAAATATGGACTATTTTTTAGAAATAAAAATAATAGTTATAAAAAACTATGTCATAAAAAAGTTCAAACAATTATTTATTTTTCAATTAATAAAAGTATAGAGACAAAGTAATAAGTTAAGCAATGGATTTGACATTCATAATTATATAGTTTAAAACATTTTTAATACTACAAACTATTTACTTATTAACTTATGAATAAATAAATATGATATTAAATATAGCTGCAAGTAGTGCGTATTTAATTTACTAACTAAAATAATACGACTAACAAAACTTTATGTTATTTAGTACGTTTGATTACAATTTGTGTAAACATGATACTTCAATTCAACACATGAATATGAAATATTTCAATTCAAAGTTCTTCCACAAGAAGGTTTCTTCATTCTGTGAATCAAGTTTTTTTTCTTTCATTGATCAACACATTTTTTTATCATTATAAATTTACTAATTATAATATGTAATAAAATATATTCAAATATATATATATATATATATTTATTTATTTATTTCATTATAACCCATGTTTTACTGCTTTATGAAGTTGTAGAGAAGCTCTCCAAGTAAATACACCTTGACATATATCACAAGGAAATTGTTGACCACAATAGTATGACATATGTCTTTCAAACTACTAACATTTCTGTATTTCTTAAAGCTGTTTTCACAACTATACTCTAAGGAGAAAAAACATAATAAAAACATCAGAATACAATATAATATGATTCTTGACAATCAAAATAATATTTCAGTATCAAACACAATAAACAAAGACTTGTATTTAATATTTTATTAACTATCATTTATTTATTATAAGCAGTAAAAATATAAATAAAGAGAATATTATCAGACTTATATGTGTTTAACTTGTTTAGTTTTCTTACTTACAAGGCATAGATTGGTTTTTATATTAAATTGTAAACTGTGAACAGTTAAGAGCATTGATAGCTAAATGTGTCAAGTAGTTGACTCATTCGACCTGTTTTATTAGTTATAACATTTCATTACCTATTATTTCAAATTATATCAGTGTGTGGAATCATACAGTTCTTAAAAAATGTTTTATACATTTTTTTGGACATCATATCTAGTTTTAATATTTTCAAACAAAATTTTATTTTATTTTTAAGAGGAGAAAAATCTCTCCTTAAAAACCTTCCTTCTTCTAAAAGGAGAATTAGAAATATTTAGAAATTCTACAAAATATTCCTAAAACATGCTTATATTAAACTGTAAATAAATTTCTTGTAAGTGGAAAAAAATATACATTAAGTCATAGTTGTATGCACATAATGTAATTTTAATAATATAATATAATTTACAAAAAAAAAGAGGTGAATTAAAATTTAAAAATTGTATTGTATATCCAATGATTATAAATATCTTTATAAGTGATTCATAAATACATATTTTTGTGATGAGTATCAATATGTTGGTAAAAATCATAATGCTCAATACATACTGGATTTTTATTAGGAATTTTGGCCTGTATACTATTTATATTACAGTTTGTATATAAACAAAGTTATAACTTAGGCCAATTAAAAGGGGGGAGGAGTTAGGAAAGGGAGACTTCTACCATCACTGCCATATTTGCAAACAAAGATCAAACTAATACAATTTATAAATTATAGAAAGAAATGTATAATAATTAAGGCACCCAATGCACAAGTAATTTTGCCCACAAAAATAAACTCTTCTGAAATAATTTTCCTATTTCCAGAGAATCAAATAAATTGGATTATTTTTTTTTTTCAAACTGTCTAAACTCTTCTTCTTTCAAATAAATAAATTGTTATCAACATCTGACAATTCTGAGAGTTTTTCTATTTAAATCATTTTTGTTAATATATATACGTATCCCCTTCCCCCATAACTAGGTATTTGTGGGTGGAGGGGTAGTATATTAGTGGAAAAGTATAATAAATAAGGTGGCAACTAAAAAATAATTTTCAAATTTTATAGAATTGTGGAAAATTTGAAAGTCAGCACTAGTGTCCTACACTATCTTATTAAAAACAAAACATTTACATTTTATAAGATTTTACTAATACTTAAAAATCAATAATATATAATAGGTTTATATATTTTTAATAATACATTCATAAATTTCTAATTTTAAATAAATTAACTAAGATAATATCATATTAAAATTATCAATATTTATGAATGTGATATTGGTAAGTTCTTGTAATTTGATAATATTATTGATTAAAATCATAATGTATTTTCATCATGTGAAGCTTATAATTAGTTGGTTGTTTGAAAGACCTTTGACACTTGCTACAATAAAATTTAGGTGGAACACCACATTCATAACTCTGATGCTGTGTCAATCCTCTCTTGTATTTGTATCTATGTCCACATCGTAAACAACTGTAGTAACCTATAACAAATATTCATATATTCATAACATTAGACATATTATAGACATATTACTAGCTTAGATCACACTAGACCATGTCAGGTTATGTTCCATATTTAATAAGTAAATAAAAAAAATGTTGTTATCTAAGAAGTTATATAAATGTTGAATAAATTCAACTCAAAACTCTACATGTCATCACAGTGAAGTAAAAACTGACTTTTATATTTAAAAAAATATTATTATTTATGATTTAACCAACACAACTTAAAAATGTATAACTATATTTATTTATTTTTTTTTTTTGAAAAAGGTTCATCATGATAAATTCTGAAAAAATAGTAAAACAAGTTGCTAAAAAAACTATACTTACCCAACACATGCACTATACTAAATTGTTATAGACTTATAGTTAAATTTAAGAAAAATGGAGAAAAACACCAAGTCATATTTGTATGCATAGTGCAAACCAATATAATTTATAAATTACAGAAAGAAGAATACATACAAAAAATGTTCTGTAGTTCTTCATAAAAATAAAACATTTACATTTTATAAAATGAGTTAATAGTTAAAAGATGATCTTACTAATACTTAAAAATTAACAATACACTAATACCTAATATGTATATACTGTATTTATGATACATTATTTTTTTAATTTATTATTTTAAATACTAAACTAAGAATCTATATTATACTGAAAATCATCAATAAAGGTTAAAAAAAAGTTAATATTTATGAAAGTTATAAAATATTAGTAAATTATTGTGACTCTATAATATTTTTAATTAAAATTACAATGAATTTTCATCATGTGAAGCTTATAATTAGTAGATTGTTTAAAAGACTTTTGACACTCGCTACAATAAAATCTAGGTGGAACACCGCATTTATTACTTTGATGCTGAATTAATTCTCTCTTGAATTTGTATTTATTTTCACATCGTAAGCAACTGTATTTCATACCTGTAAAATAAACATTCATATATTCATAAAATTAGATAGATTATACATTTCCACTGGGTTCAAACTACGCACTGTGTCAGGTTATGTTCAATATTTAAGATGTAAGTGAAAAAATGTTGGTAACAAGTTATGTAAAAATTAAATATAATTAATACATGATTCTATACGACAAAAGTGAAGTATGAAACCAGCTTTTAAAAATATAAAAACTGTTATTATTTATTTGACCAACACAACTAAGAAATTTAACATGATATAATTATTATTTTTTTTTTCTAGGGAAGGGGATTAAGCAAAAATAAAAAATCTTGCACATGCACTATATTAAATTGTTATTAAATTATAGATAAAATTTCATAAAAATGTAAAAATATAGTAAATTATATCTGTACACAAAGGCAAACCAAAACAATTTAGAAATTATAGAAAGAAAAGTACAATAAACTGTATAGTCTTATTAAGAACAAAACATTTAATTTTTATAATATTTACTTATATATAAAAAGTTTAAATTGAAAAATACATTTATAAATTTACTATTTTAAATACATTAATTAAGACAGTATTATATAAAAAAAAAACCTTCAATAAAGGTAAAAAAAAGCTAATATTTATAAAAGTAATAAAATATTGGTAAATTATTGCGATTTGAAGTTATTGATTAAAATCATATGTTTTCTCATCATGTGAAGCTTATAATGAGTAGATTGTTTGAAAGACTTTTGACACAGTCTACAATAAAATTTAGGTGGAGCACCGCATTCATTTCTCTGATGCTGTATTAATCCTTTCTCATATTTGTATTTATGGTTACATTGTATGCAACTATATGTGCCACCTATAACATAAATATTCATGTATTCATAACATTAGACATATTATACAAGAATTATACTATACTATGTCAGATTATGTTCCACATTAAATAAGTAAATAAAAAATATTGTGTGACACACAGAAACCTATGTCATATAAAACATATGTGCATACAATTAAACATATTATGCACTTAACATAAAGATTAATATTCAACCAATATAATTAAGACATCTATTATTCAATGATGACAACTTTTCAAGTTACAGAATCAAGAAGTCATAGGATCTTAAAAGCAGAAGATTACTACTATACTTCAGCTTACGAGAGAACATTACCGTCTCGCGCACGAAGACTGCTGGCAGTGACCGCAGTTTCCTCCACTATGAGCTGAGACAGTGATGCGCTATAAAGGGGATACACGGAATAAGACACAACTTGGTTGAGACACGGTAATGTTCTCTTGTGGTTGCACTATAGTTTCAAATGTATTAAGGGATATTTCGGATAATTTGAAATATTTAATGAGTATGTAAGCATTGAAACTTTTTTTATAATTTTAAGAAATTTATTACTCTTGTTTGTAAGATTGCAGCTTTTCAATTTTCACAATAGATTATATATTTGTTAAAGATTTAATGGATACTAACTACAATGAAAATGTTTAATAAAATCCACGTTTCAGTATCTATCAGAGACTAGTCGTGTTTCTAATGTCTCCACTAGTCTTAAAAAATGCATATTTAAAATAAAATGCTTTATTTAAATTTTAAATATGTTATATTTTTATTTTGAATTTGCTTGACAAATAAAATTATATATATATAAAAAAAAAAAATAGCATTATATATTACCTTTAGTTATTTTTTTTTAATTAAATACGTAAAAATAATTTCATGCCCTAAGCAGATATTTTTAATATTATAATTTTACTGTATTCATTAGATACTTTTAAGTATGAAGTTAAAGAAAAATATGTTATTACTAAATTAAATTAATTAGTAATGCTTGCGAAATAAAATGAATACAATTAGTGTTTAGTGAATCACAAATAAATAAATAACTAAATTTATAATAACGAATAACCAACATTTATATGTATATATATATTTTTAATTTTTATTTAAAATTTAACATATTTAATTACTTTTAAATTATAATATAATAGTTAGGTTACATTTATAACTTGAAATTTACATTGTTTTTACCAATTAAAAGTGCCTTAGGATATAATTAATTATTGCACTAAAATAACAAATTTGTTATAATATTGTTAAAAGCAATGTAATAAAATAGTTATTTATTTTGGTTCATTAAATAACCATGTTTTAGTACTAAATGTTTTCTGAAGTTTGAAGGATAGTAAATGCATTTTCCACAAAATGTACAAACAAACTGTGGTTCTTTGTTACATTCATATTTGATATGAGTTAGCATAGTAGTTTTATGACGATAAGTTCGACCACACTGTGGACAAATATTATCACTAGAACCATTTTTTTTAATGTTACCGTGATAATAGTAATGAACTGTAAAAAAAAAACAGAAATTACAATAGTTGAATGTATTTTATTTAAAAAAACCATTATTTAACTAAACAAAACAAATTAAGTTTACTCTTCTTTTAAATTATAAATATGCACACGTGTTATATAGTTTTGTTTTATAAGCTATCATCAAAAATACCAATATACTTTTTAGTTTTCCATATTTTTATGATTTATTTCGGTTTAAAAAGATTTAACAATCGAAAAATATCAATATTAAGTGATCATGTCGGACAAATAAACAGAGGCAGTGGGCTATATTGGATGGAAATTATATCTCTCCAAAATTTAATACGAAAACATTTTTCATTATTTATTACCTATCTATCTTTAAATTTATAATTCAAATTGATTATTTATATCCACCCTCACAAAAAAAAAAAAAATGAGTTTTTAATGTATGTGCTTGGATTAAGATGATCTTTAATTTTAGTGAAGATTAGAAATTAGTACACATATTACAGAGTATTGATTACTTTATTTTTTATTGGTATATTGAGCCTGATTTGTAGCATAGATAATATTAACAGAAAAATAATAAGGCTTGACAATTTATCAAAATCAAAACAGTAGTTAGTATAAAAACACTCATTAATAAAATTGTATTAAAAAAAAATAGATTTAATTTGATTTCTTAGTAAATATTAATTTAATAGGCGATAACTAATGAGAAATGACATAATTTATTATTGATATATTTCATAATGGTACTTTACTCTTGATATTGTTTTTGATGATATTTATTAAAGCAATTAGTAATAGATGAGTATATAAGCCATATATGGTGGATGTTAAAATATCAATGATTAACAAATTGAAATTAACATAAAATAAAACTATGATACATCTAGAAAAATTAAAGAATAATTAAAAGATTAAATGTTTTAGTAATATAACTTTATTATGATTCAGATAGTTATATTTGTTTTCCATTACTTCAATGATTAACCCATAGACACAATATCTACTATTTTTTACAAAGGTAACTTTGAAACATATAAATACTTTAGTTTAGATAGAATTCAAACACAGAATTATATACCAAATATTATGTTCAGTATAAGTAGTCAGTGGTGCAAATCAGAATTTGCACCACCTAACCCTCAAATTTGAGGGTGAAAACATTAAAAATTGTAATATGATAGAAAAAAAACTTCATACCTACTTGACAACCATAGTATGAAAACTCATTTAACACTTAATTACTCTATAAAATAACTATGGAATTTACACCTATTACGTACAAAGTTTACATAAAAAATAAAAAGGTTTTTGGTTACGTAAAATATAAATTAAACCAATGTGGTAACTCAATGTGGATATAGATATATATTTAAAGAAATATGCAAACGCTGGTATAAGATAATAATAGTTGATATTTGACAAATAGTTATTTTAATCATATAGAATATATATAATTATAATGTTAGTAATAACACAATGACTAATAATTATAATATAACTAACAACGATACAAATAATAACAAAATGGCTTATAACCGATTCACAAAACCAATTATGTGCGATGACCAAATAGATGATGAAGGTGGTGATGATTATTGATATTAAAGCGTATAAGGACGCGACCACAAACTCAAGGTAAAAATGTATTTGTATATATATTATTTTGTAAATGGACTGTGCTCATAGCATGTATAAGGAGACGCGAGCTATGCATAAAAATGATACTACCAAATAACAATTAATATAATGTAATGTAGCCTTTGCTGCGACCATGCATGAGCAGCTTCAATGCTGAGACTGGTTTTATTTTCAAAAACGCGATCAATGGTCATCGTATAACAAATATAAATAACTCTCACATATTATTTGCTATCAGATGAGTATACGTAAAAACACCATTTGAGACTCGTGTATAATACATGTAAGTGACAAATATAGAGGTGCTGTAAAAAATGTCAAGTAGCTAAATAAATATAATATTTATTAAAAAATAAAAACTAAAAAGTAAAAATGTTATCAAAATAGATAAAAAATGCCATCTAAATTAAATAATTGGTAAAAATGTTTAGTCTCTAGGATTATTAGTTTCTGAATAACAAACAGAAATAAAACCGATTTTGTCAAAAACTGGTGTAACATTAATACCTGATACCAATATTAATTGTCTAACTAAAGACTTGGCAATTTACTCCACAAATGTTTAACCAACAACATTTTTGATATAAAATAATAAAAATGTTGTCTATTTACTGCAATGATATAACACACCTTCTATAAATTATATTTTATTCACATTTTTTTCATATTATTGTTTTTAACATATATGGATTTCAAACTTTTTTTTTAGTTTTAGGGATCGATTGACATTTTGAAGTAGTGTTATAGGGCACAACATGTATTTATGTACATTAGTATTGATAATGTATTACTATATAAATACAAACAGAACCATTCTTCAAATAATTAACTTATCTATTAAGTATTCTTATTTAAAACATTTTAATTCAATTAATTTATTTATAGCTATTGAATAGATTACAATATATATTTATATATATATATATAAATAAAATATTAATTATAAAGATTAAAATAAATCAGTCACAAGATAAATCCCAAATTATGATTACTACATATTTCAATATTTTGAGATTAAATATAATTAATATGTATGATACCCTAAGATTAAAACTAATTATAACTTAATAAAAATATTTTATTAAAAAACATTCAAGTGTTGATTATTACTTATTAGTACCTAACTAAATTTGTTTAAGTATAGAAATAATATATAAATGTACATATATAATCAGTATGTTCAACAATCATATAGACATAGTTGATGTCGATGAATGTTTACCATAAATATGAGATTTCAATGTAAAATTATATCTACATTTTTTTGGACACCAAGGACATTGATAAGATGGTTCGATGCCACATTCATTTTTCAAATGTCTATGCAAATTTCTTAAATGCACATATGACTTTTCACATTTTGGACATGGAAACTGGCCATCCACTTTGAATAAGGAGTCAATCATTGATCCTATTGAATAAATATTAAGTTAATAACAACAGAAAATTAAAAAAAATTATTTTGTTATAGGTATATTATTATACAACAAAATTATGTATTATTCAATATCATCTTTGAAATATTTATAAAATATTGATGATTAACATCTCTTGAACAAATAAAAATTCTTGGTGATTATTCATTAATAAACGGCAACTTACAAAAAAGGATTTATTTACTAAAAATTCTTTGCCTCTGATTATTAAAAAAATAATTTGTTAACTAATATTTATTTGTTCAAAATAGTCTTTGTTAGATACATAATTAATAAAATAATAGTAAATCTACATGTGTGAATATATATTAATAAAAAAATGTCATAAATAAAAATAATAATCATAGTATTTTAACATCCACAGTATTAACTACAAAAGCAAAATAGAAAGCTAAAAGCAATAATATTAAATAAAAATGCATTTAATAAAGAATTAAGATAAATTTAAAATATTTTACAAAATACCAAGTGTATTGTTTTGTTTTTTCCTATAATTAGTTAAATGAACATTTGAGTATTTTTGAATATAATACAATTGTATTTAGCCTTGTTAAATGAACAAGGAAATATGATAGTCTTATAAGTATATTTTTAAAGCGCAAGTTAAACTTTATTTAATATTTATTGTAGTTTTAATTTCACAACAAAATTATGCACATCAGAATTTAAATAATTTTCCAAATATTTTAAGAGATTAAATTAATTTTTACATTTCAATTATTCATGATTTTAATATGAAATTAAGAAACCGGAATTTTTTTATTGAAAATGTAGAACTAAATAATTGTAGAACAAAAAAAAAGTCACATTTTTCATAAATATTGTGTGTATTATTTTATTTATTTAATCGTCCAATAGATATTTATATAAGTAATTTTTAAATATCAAATACAAACATTTTGTAGTATGTAATATAAAAATATTGGGCATTACAAAAATAAAAGATGTATTAATAAGAGCTGGGCTGAAACCCCGGTAACTCATTAATACTATTAGTTAATTATAGATACTGAGCATATTAAAGAATTAATAGTAAGACCAATATAATATATATTTCAATGCTGTTGATGAATGTATCTATGTTTTTATTTATTGTATTTGAACAATAAAAATTACTTTTAGAGTTTATATTTTTACTTCTTAGTGTCCTAAAATATCAGTCTTTAAATCACAACTCATCAACAAATTTTTAATGAATTAACTTCAGTAAAAAATCTAAAAATGAACGTTCATATCATTATCTTGTTTATTTTATATTAGGATTTTTATAATATACATATTATTCAATATCAGACAATACTACAACTATTTTTTTTTTAAATTTGGTTAAAATATACTACATTAAATTCAAATTACTCTTTAGACTTCTCTAAACAATGCCACAATTGCATACCATAGTAACCATTAAGAACTTGCACTTATTTAATATGTCATATCTATTTTCTAAAAAACTAATTATTGTTTGAATTATTATAAATATAATTGCATATACAACAATAAATGTTTTCGACTGCAAGGGGTTTTTCTTTTTTATATGGCCATCAAACAAAAAAGTTTGGAGACCCTATTCTACATGCAAGCATATCAGTTTTATGTCAGGAACATACATAGGTAAAAATAATAATTTTTGTAGAGGTAACCTAATTTATAGAGTTATATACATAATTAGTCAATAAAAAATATATTTTTAAATCTGTATGTTGTACATTTTACCTATAAGCTGTAATTAATAATTATAATAATATTTGCAAATAAATCAAAAAATTGAAGGTAGTATTTATTTAAGGGCGTACAGTTTCAAACTTTGCATATTGTGTACTCATACCTATAGGAAAGCATATTGGGAGAAAAAGAGTTTTTAGTTCTATTAATTTAAATAATAATTATACATTTATAAACATGGATTTTGTAAATGTTTATTAACAAATCTTGGTATTTATATAACAAAAAAAATTAATACTTTGATAATTTTGTTAATATCTTTTTGTTGTTATTTGTCTGTTTTTAAAAATATTACCTAGATAAAAAATATGAAAATATTTAAAACTTTTAAATATAATTAACGATCTAAAAATATTCAATTTTATTAAGAATAAAGAAATTCTGATGATAATATAAATAGTCAAATAAGATGTTTACACTACTGTGATAAAACATAATTCTTAAAATCACAATATTCTTTGAGAAAACTAGTATAGCTAATTATATGGATTATTCTGTATAAATATTAATTATAATCAGTTAATAAGGACTGCTTAACTTATTGTAATTTAGATGATAAACATTTTATAACCATGTTGTTAAATGGGTCACAAGATGCTCTAAATCTGACTGGGATTTCTTTTAGAATATCGTCATACTACACAAAAGAACAGTAACTAATAATTAAATTTATTACCTAGGTACCAACTTTGACCTTTTTGCAAATTCTTTTTCCTTATCCGTTTAAATTTAGTATGCATAAATTATAATCTTTATATTATCTACCAAGTGTACATATTATAACAATTACATATTTTGACTAGGCAATCATATATTTCCTGTCTGGGTTAATATAAAATAACAACTACTTAATTAGGTAAGTGGAGATTTATAATAACAAAATATGAATTACATTATAATATATCAATTATAATATAATATACAAAAACCTTAATAGTATAAATAACAATTATCAAAATTTAATATTTACCTATTTATTAGTGCCTTTATATAAATTATCGTTATTATTTATTAAAATTATTTAAATATTTTAAATATTAGATACTAAGATGTTCAAATAAATAGTAATTACCCTAATAAGATAATGATAAGTACTTAAAATCATTAGGTAATATCACATAGTATTGAGATGAAATATTTACAATAGATTCAATGTTTTAAATTTTATAATTTAGGTATCTATAGTATTACCAATTAATAATTAGTGTCATTATAACTTATTTTAACTTGCGCAATTGTATAAAATAATGGAAATATAAGGGTTTGTAAGCAAGGAAAACATACACCACCTTTTATGTCCACAAAAATATTTAAACACGGTTACATATAAGTGATAATGATATAGAATAATTTATAATTTATATTATTAAATATTTAGATAACTGAGTGATGCAAAAAATTTTTTATTATCAACTTAAACTAGGCTTTGTTGTATAAATTAAATTTTAAATACACATTAATCATTAAATATTATAGAATAATAAATTATAACTTTTTATTTAAATTGTAAATAAAGAATCATAGGAATATTAATATTATAACTTCTATTTATTCTACTTATTAGTGATTACCAATAAAAATTACACAGACATTTTCAAATAATAGATACTATACATAATCTTAAATCACAAAATGTGATAATTATGAGTATAAGTTTCCTATCATTACTTTTAAATGATGCATGCTAGTGAAGGATTTCACTGTTTTTATATCATTTACAATTATTAAGCATTCAACTTAACTAGGTAAAAAGGTAAGAGAGAACTAATTTTTTTCAATACTTAAGGATATTATTATTAATAGAAAAGTACCTTTATTTAGTTTAAATATAACAATATAACATCAATAAAACTGATACAGGTAATAGTTATGCTTATGGAGTTTATTCATATACAATTAAATTTTTAGTTAACTTTTCTATTCTGCATGAATAAAAATAACTTTTTCATACATTCATTTGTTATAAACTATAATGTGTTCAAACAACAATTTTTTTTTGACGATATTTTTTTTTTTTGTCGAATATTCTTTTGAGAACTGATTTTGATTACATCATTGAAAAGCTTATAAACTAAACATACCTTAACTATTGCTCGATGTGGGATGAAACTTGACAGTTATTATAAAATCCAATTATGCCATAGCAGTTTCCCACTAAAAACAATAAATTGAATTAGTTATAAAACAACCAAGTAAAATAAAATTGTAAAAAAAAAATTGTAGATATACATAAAAATAATTTTTTATAGTTAAAATTGTACACAATATCTTGTGATATAGCTTATGAATAATTTGTGTTAAGCCAAAATATAAGTAAAATATGAAGTTAGCTACTTTATTTGTATTGTAGTATTTACATATTTACCAGCAATAGAGTAATCCAATACATTTACATAATTCTTTCTAAATCCAAAAATATCTCGACAATAGATAATTCTGTCCATTTCACTGTTATCACTTTTATTGTGGCAAGACAACATTCAAAAAAATAAATAATGACAATGTTTGAAAACTAATAACAATACTTTATATTTTTCTAGTTAATGCCATTAATTTATATGATTATAAAAAAAAACTGAACAGTAAAAATTAAAATTATAAGATATTATGTTTGTGTTAGTTAAGCTATCAACATTTTAAACAGATAAAAAAGTTTTTAATTTCAAATTAATTGTACTCAAATAGATTCAATGCCATATAACTGGAAAGTAACTTTAGTTTTATTTAATTAATGGGCACGAAGTTAATCAGTTAAATGGACAGGTAATAGAAAAAAAATAATAAGCAGTAGAACAATGCATTTGATGTAACACGATAAATTTAAGCACTGTTTTCACATTAAATTGATTAATTAAAATATAATACACATCCTAGACACAGCAGTAAATAAGTAAATTAAATAAACAAGAAACGATTTCAAACTGCAAATTAATAACTTTGAAATAGAACGGAATTGATCGAACATCGAAAAACTGCATCAAATATTATCATAACCGACCATCGTCGACCCGACTATCGGCACTGACAACACGCGGGCAAAATAAAAACAGTGATAATATGATAACTGATACAATTATCATTGAATTGCAGCCATCGTCCATCATAGACGTCTAAACTTTTCAGAGTTTCTATGAAGTACGTCTATGATAAGTGATACAACATGTTATATAGTTAAACATATATAACTATACATGCGGTTTGTAAGTTATTTCACCGAGTACGTATTTTTGCTACTGATCACTTTCCTAACTAACAATAACTGTAAATAACAATGTATGATATTGATATTGGATGTTGGTATATCTAAGATTAATAGACGCAAAACTACTGAACCGATTTTTTTTTTGTTGTGTTTTGCAAAATCGATGTACATTACTAAATGTATCTCTATTATTATTTTGCAAATTTAATTCTAATATTTTGTTAGTCAATTTATTCCACTATTATTCCTCGTATATCTCTATTATTACTATGATTTTATTAAATGTATTTGTCACTGCACTTGAGCCCTCCTGGGCGTTTACCCAATAAATAAATAAAAGTGATCTGCGTTGCCCGGGGCAGATTTTAAGCTATTGAAATCTTCGATCCGAAAAGTAAAAAAAATCAAGGGCCTAAATGTTTTATTTTCTATTTAATCTACTATCTATATAAATGGTGTACACAATGATCATTTTTCTTTTGGCACGGGAAACGCCGAATTAGTACTTAGTAAAATATAAATAGGTACTTCAATCATAATAGTATATTAGTATTTTCCAATATATTAATAAAAGTTTTGAAATATTTATATTTATACCTAGGTACCTAGCTATTCCAACAATTGCAAACGACTAGTCGTTTATTAGTATACTATATAACTATTTAGGTTGAGTTGATGAAAGTTAAGTAGACAGGTATTTAAATTATACATTATTACGATTAGTTTTTAAGATAGATACCTACTTAAAAAAATGAGCACACCCCATAATTCGATTTATTCATTAATTAATTTATAATAATAAATCTATATATATAATTGAACGTGTCCTGACTGACTGATCAACGTAGAGCCTAAACTATGATAGCTAAGGACTTGACATTTTGACATTAACTACAAAATATAGTGGTGCACTAAGAAAGGATATTCAAAAATTTGCATTTAAAGAGGTATTCACCTCTATTTTTGAGATTCACGATGGGAATAAAATTTTTTGGTTGTCAACCACTCGGGCAGATGAGATAAAAGCACATGCATCACAAACTGTCGAGAATAGTTTGAACTGAGTTAAACAACAATATATCAAGATACACCAATGTAATGATATATTTTTAATTTGTTAATTTTTTCCCGGGTGAAGTCGGGTTATACAGATTGTTAAATATATAGAGGTAATTTTTAACTAAATATAATGTCGGCATTGGCTTTAAAACGATGGCATTATAACGGCCAATTGTAACCTTTTTACCTGTAAATAAAAAACGGTGTTATTTCCTTAGAGTAAGAATATCTCCTACAATGACCTTTTTATCTGACAAGACAAGTTTGGAATGACAAAAAACTTGGCCTTTAGTGGAAAAAAATGATAACTCTTCTTCTATTCAAATATTTAGGCAGTTTTTTTTTTAACTTAGTTACATAAATTTAGTTAATATAATAGGTAATATGCATTAATAAGTAAAAGTTAAAAATTAATTTAATTGTTGGTTAACTTATTGGAGTTATAATGTAATACACAATTTTTTTAAACATAATTTAACTATTTTTTTGCCTATAACATTAGTCTACTTTCATTTTTTTTATTAACTCATAACTTTATAGATAGTGTTTTAAGTGTTTTTACAGTATTTCCTTATAAATGTTAAAACTTCTTTAAAGTTTTTTGTCACTAAGAAATATAAATTCACATTAAACATTATGCATATTTGAAATATTTTTTGACGGATATAAAAAACATTTATTTGATATCATACATATACGTTAGTTAAATGACGGTCTCTTTCTGTCTCTGGTCCAAGATACCAAAGGTGACAAATTTTCCTGACACTACATGCCAAAAACTACCTTTTCTTTGGAGTGTCCATTAAATTATGAAAAAAATATTTTAATACAAAATATGCAGGTAATAACATTTTCTAAAAGATGTCAACAATAGTTTAAAAGTACTAATATTGTGATGCTACTGTTTATTATTAAAAATAAAATATAAATATTTTAATTTTTTGGGTGCTAACAAAATGGCATTTTCATTCCTGCACTATAACTTAAGATTTCCTTCATTTCTCAACAATTGTGGATCGCAGACATGCGACGAACCTAAGATTTCTATCCAACCTCATAACCGGTAAAATCGACTCGCCCATACTCCTAGCACTCGTTAATTTTAATGTATCTTGCCGCTCTATCCGTTCTCACGTCCTGTTCCATACCCCTATATCTTCAGTCAACTATCTTAACAATTCTCCAATTATTCACTTAATGCGCATTGCGAAGCACGACCTTCCTTTTTCAATCTAATAATTGTATATTTAATTACTCTATTTGTAATAATTTAATTGTTTCACTGTCAAACTATTGTTGTTTTTTTTTTTTGGGGGGGGGAGGGAGGGGTTTGTCCTGTATTGGTGTATAAAATAAAATAATGTGCCTACTACTTATAGTATTTATTTGGTATCTATACTCAGTATTCTATACGCTTTAATATAGGTATGTAAATATGTAATATAAGTATAAGTAACAAATATACAATAGATTATACAAACACATTAATTATAGTATGCAATAAAAATTATTTATTACATTATAAATTATAAAATATATATTATAACAAAATAATATTTATAACAAACATTCACAATGTATATTATACCAACTTCGATCAACAGATATCATTTATCTATCATGGTAAAGCGTAGGTCCGACGTTATATGTTGATGACTTTGTGTACACATCCCATGTGCGTTTTCAGATGCACTTTTTGCCTGAAGAGCTTATTACAAAATGGGCAACTAAACTCGGGCGGAACATTATCGCAACTCATCGTGTGACTCTTTAGATGATGTTTGAGTTTGAATGTACGAGTACAGTTCTTGCAAGTAAATTGTGGCTGTACTCCACACTCGTATTTCAAATGGCTGGCTAATGAATGTTTGTTTTTGTAACTACGACCGCAATGTTGTGGGCATGGCCATTTATGGTTGGAACAGTGACCTAAATTAACACATTATGTCATTATCTGCTTACAAAACAGGTTTACATAATATGTGTATAAGGTATATATAAGTACCCAGATATAGTTACTTTATATTTCGTATGGTTATATTGTATGAACTATGAATGTTAGATTATTTTCATAAGTTTCATGATAGATGCATTATACACATAAAAAAATAAGCAGTATGCTGATGATTTATATGCCAGTATATAATTATAAACAGTATAGTAATATATAGATAGTAAGAGTTAAAAAGCTCTAGAGTCTTTATTATAAAACAGTTAGGAGTATTAAAATTACTAACTTAAAACAAAGCAATATATAACTATGTAAGTAAATAAGTTTTGACATAATAACTATAAAAAAAAATAGTATATATCTTTTATTTATAATTATGAATTGTTTAGTGCTCAGCTGAAGTCTTATGATGTTCATTATAATAATATTATAAAAATAATAATAAAATATGAACTCAATACATTTAAAGACGAAGTAAGTTGTGTCCCAGAAAAACTAATATATTGCCTATACTATGCCAGGTATATTTTATATTTAGATACTTAAATCTGGTACTTAGTTTATTTATAGCCTATATAATACATACTCACGTAAATTGTGTTGGTACAAACACATTTTGTTTATTTTCTTTTCGGCAACACAGTTTAATAAGATAAATAATAACCTAAGATACGTCAGGTTCCAATGTACTTTTAAGTTCGCTTATTGAGTTTGACAGGAGAATTTAAACTTGAACTACTTAAATCGATATTTATTTTAGAGTATTTTGTGTATTTCTAGTGAACTATGGTTTTAGTGAACAGTCTTGTCTCGGTGTTGGACGAATAGAAAAATCAAAGAAATAAAACTTTAAATTTAGAAGAATCTAATTAGGGCTTTCTAACTATGTTTATCTTCATATAATTGTATTTAGACTTTTACTAATCTAAACATGGAATTTGTAGTCAAAACGTTTTGCTATTTTTTTATTTAATTTATTGGATTTTTTATTCTATCCATTGAACACTTTAGTACAATATATTTTGTTCTTGGGTATTTTGATCTAGATTCGTTTATTGATATGGAAAGGAGGCATGACCCATGCACTAGCTATGTATATTGAAAAGGCATATTGTTTATAAATAACAACATTTGTAACATTGAATTAGTAATGAGCATAATCAAACATGAATGTTCTCTAATAAAATGGCTCTAACAACTATTTTGTTGCACTTGTTTACTAAATGTATTTATAACTATAGTTATTAAAAAAAAAAAATAATAATAATAAAATATGATGCTTTGATTGAAATTATAGAAAAAAAATATTTGACATCTTTGAAAAATGTTGCACTTTAAGCAATTAATTTTATTTATATAGTCCGGCCCATTATCCAGTCTTATCTATAGAACTTGGTACCTTAACGCAGTGGGCGTACAAAATATAAATACCTATACAAATTATACACATGAATTATATGCAATATAAAATATTTATTATTATTACTATTTTATAAATTATAATTATAATTATAAATTATAGGTACTGACAAAATATTTACAATATAAGTTCACAAAGTAATGATAGTATAATACAGTCACGTCTCAGCTCGAATCTCAAAGGGAAAGAAAACAATTTGAGTTATCGAGACTCCACTGTAATATGATTTCCCCTTGTATGCCTACATGAAACTACATCAAGGTAACATGTATCATGTATGGAAACACACATTTAAGAGTTTGTAGGTGGTTAGTCCTTCTCTTCAACCTACGTTATATGTTGATGACTTTGTGAACGCATCCCATGTGCGCTTTCAGATCCCATTTTTGTCTGAAGAACTTACTACACATTGGGCAACTAAATTCGGGTGGAACGTTGTCGCAACTCATTTTATGTTTCTTCAGATGATGTTTAAGTTTGAATGTACGGGTGCAGTTCTTGCAAATGAATTGTGGTTGTACTCCGCACTCGAATTTTAAATGGTTGGCTAATGAATGTTTGTGTACGTAGCTACGACCGCATTTTTGTGGACATGGCCATTTATGGTTGGAAAACTGACCTAAATTAACACGTCAATAAGTCATCATCCGTTCACAATATATTATGTACATTAATTGTTGTATATTTATGTAAGCGTTATCTGGGAGCAATTTTCCTTTTGACATGGGAACATTATATATTATATATTGGTGAAAAATATATCGTCCTGTCTTCCCCATTATTTTAAGCTCGCAATTCATTGAGTATTATAAGTTATAATTGTAACATATTTATTTTATTCTTTTAAGCATTATTGAAGTTTGATTATTAGTTTTCTGTGCGAGTTTTATTATTTTATGTAATTACAAATTTCTCATTGAAATATTAGTATTGTAATAAGTAGGTATACTAAAAGTTTATTTATTATAATATAAATAGTACTAACTTGATATATTTTCACTAATTTTACAATTCTACAAAATATCAAGGATTGCGATATTTTAATGGTTAGTAGGTATTTACGTGTATAGATTTATAATTGATCCTCCTTCACACAATATTTTTAGACACAATAGGTAAAAATATTTATTGTATTAAACCTAAAAAAAAATGCCTTCAAATTTATACCACTGGGTAATGAGTACCTATATGAATGGAGAATATTGCTGTCTGTTTTGCATAATTATAAGTTTGAATGATAAATAATGTTCGTTAATTTCAAGATTAAAGCATAATATATCATACGTATATTAAAAGATAAGCTGTAAGCTGCTGATATACTTGTATCTATATAAGTCTTAAAAAAGCTTCTTAAATTGTGGATCATTCAACGGTAATGGATAGGTAGTAAAGTTATTAATTTAAAATAAGTTATAAGGTATCCTTTATTTATATTTGTGCATGTATAGTGCATAGGCAGTAGGCACCCAAGTTCACTAATTGAGTTGATTGGGAGATATTATCCCCCCCCCCCCGGGCAACTTTGTTTGATAGATTCGAAAATATGCCAATATTTTGCAACTTAATTGCAAATAATTGCAAATCAATATTTTTCTCAAATCGATCGGACAAAATCACGAACATGGTCAAGAGAGTTATATCTTGAAATAATTTGTATACCAGTTTTCAGCAGCAAGTATTGAATTAAACGTCGTATCTCGTGTATCTAGCTCATCCGATAAACTATATCGTGTTAATTCTGTTATCTAAAAGAGTAATAATTATAATTCTTCCGAAATAACATACTACTGAGTACTGATACTTTAGTGAATAGGGGCATTTTGTAAGGATGAAGATAGATATTAAGGGTGAAGGGGTGGTTGTGATTCTTTAACTTTCCCTCCTGTTGTGTGCACCACTGAATGAGTCGAAAAATTAAAGAAATAAAACATTGAAAGTGATTGATGGTTTTTAATTTAAATTCCAATATTTTTTTTTAACAATAATAGGTAATATTAACACAATACCAATACAAGTGTTTTTAACAACTTAATAGTTTAAAAAAAAAGCCATTGACAGTGTATGCTCACTAGACTATTTAAAATAGATAGGTACAACTACTGAATTACAAGTGGTTGTTAGGTGTAATAATATAATTAATAACCATATATATATAGAACTATAAAAGTATATATGCATGTACTAACAATCATGATTATAAAATAACATCAATAGGAGGTACAGTCAAATAATCTAGAACTTAGTAGGACAGTAGGTATTTAGTAGGCACTTCATATATTGTACAAATGAACTGCTGTGGGTATACATAATTAATATAATATACAATATATTCACATTAGGTTTATACAGTATGAAATATTTATTATATTATTAATTATAAATAATTTAAGTATAACAAAAGTTTACAAAGTATAATATTATATCTGCTCATACCTACGACCTACATCTTACATCACACATGTATGTCTGTAGTACTGCACTCTTACTTTTTAAGTAAGTTCTTATAGTAGGTCCTTTTTTCCTGCTTACGTTATATGCTGATATATACTTTGTGAACGCATTCCATGTACGTTTTCAGATCCCATTTATGTCTGAAGAACTTACTACACAATAGACAACTAAACTCGGGTGGAACATTATTGCAATTCATTTTATGTATCTTCAGATGATGTTTAAGTTTGAATGAACGAGCGCAGTTATTGCAAATTAATTGTGGCTGTACTCCGCACTCGTATTTCAAATGTTTGGATAATGTAGACTTGTGTGTGTAGCTACGACCGCAATTATTTGGACATATCCATTTATGATTGAAATAGTGATCTAAATTAACACATTATGCCATCATTCGTTTAAAATAGATAATAGGTATATAATATATATAATATATATTAAAATGTATAAGTATACAAAAAGTGAATTAATTGCCATAAATGATTGCAAAGATGTACTATAATAATATTAGTACATACAATAATACCTATATATATATATATATATATATTTTATTTTTATTTAACATAAACAATCTATACAGTTTTGCACAATAAGTTTATATGATGGGAGTAATTAAGACATGAAAGTTGTGAATTAAGCAATCACCCATTAGTGACTCTTGGCTATTGATTAGTTAGTTCTTTTTTTTTTTTTATTTGGCCATGAGACGTTAGATATTAAAGTTTGGTAAAAGGTAACGGCACCATTTCTTTTTTAATCGGCGGTTAGGATTTCCTAGGAGAGTAAGGATGGAAAGATCTTTTATGAGAGGGTTAGAATGAGTTTGGAGTCGTTTATAAAATCGTGTATAAAAAATGCATGCCTCCTCAATTATTGTTTTCATATGGAAATCATTATGAAGAGTGTGATTAGAAATATAGGGCGGAGCATTGGATAACCGTCGGAATGATATGTTTTGGAACGTTTGGATTCTATTAGTGTTAGACTTTTTTGCTGCACCCCACAGTTGAAGTCCATACGTCCATATTGGTTTGAGTAGGGCTTTGTACATTATTAATTTGGTGTTTAGGGTGGAGTAGTTGTTCCTAATTAGCAGCGGTCTAAGCATACGTATGCGATTATTTAGGATTAGTCGTTTAGTTTGGAGGTGTTTTTTCCATGTGAGTTTTTTGTCAAGGAATAACCCTAAATATTTAACTGTGTCGGATTTGGGAATTAGTACATTGTTTAGAGTAATGTTTGGACATATTCCTTGTTTGAGTGTGAATGTTGTGTGTATAGATTTGTTTTGGTTAATTTTCACTCGCCATTTATCATACCACTCGGACAAGTGGTTAAGATGTACTTGTAAGTTTGATGAGGCGATTATAGGATCTTCGTTGATAGATAAAATGACTTTGTCGTCGGCATAATCCGCTACGATGGTTTGTTACATGGTTGGTTGGTCTGCTACATAGATGTTAAACAAAAAAGGGGAAAGTATACCACCTTGTGGTACATCCGCTTTGATTGGTGCGATTTCTGATGTCGACGAATTAAATTGTACTTGGAAGTGTCTATCAGTTAAATAAGATTTAATTAATAGGTATAGTGGGGAGGGGAGGAATTTTTTAAGTTTGAATTGGAGACCTTCATGCCAAACCCGGTCGAAGGCATTTGCAACGTCAAAGTACCTATATATAAGTTAAAAAAAGAAACCTCTTAAATCTTTATTATATAACGGTTATGATTAGTAGTAAAATTATTAATTTTAAATAAGCAATAGGTCATAGTTAACCTTTGTTTATATTTATGCAGGTTTAAAGCACACATGTAGACAGTAGGCACACAGTGAAGCATAGCTGAAGTCTCCAGATGTTCATAATATTATCAAAAACTAGAAACGTAAAGTTTAATTTAGAATTTAAGATTCTTTTATGTCGGTTACAACGAGAAAAATTTGATATTCCTTGAAACACGTTGAAACTGATTTCTATTGTATACATATAGATATGAACTCAATTTAAAGCCGGAGTAAATAAATTGCGTTAAAAAAAAAGTCCTAATCATCATTCATCATATAGGTACTATGTGAATTGCTGCTCGGCTACCCGGATATATTGTTTAGATAAAGATTCGTAAACCGTGTATTTTTAAAGATTAATTGCATAAATTGTGTCCCTGAATAATTTATTTATTTTTCACTTGGTAATACAGTTTAATGATAAATAATATATAAATTACCTATATTTAATTAATTACGATATGTTAGGTTGCGCTATTTTATTTAAGTTCACTTATTGAGTTTTGTCAGAAGAACTTAACTTTAAAATAATTTATAGACCAGCAGCCAGTGTTCATTTACATGTTGTTTCTCGAGTAGACACCTCATCCAGTTAGTGAACAGTCTTTAGCTGGACAAGTACCTACAATAGTGCATAAACATTATTTTTGTTATAGGGTACTAATAATAATTTTTCCGAAATAACATATTAAGTACTGATGCTATTTAGTGCAGAGTAGCATTTTGTAGTAATACATTTCCATGAAGGAAGACATTTCGGCAATTTTTTAACTTCTCCGCCTCTTGTGTGTATATGTCACTGAATGAAACGAGTAAAAAGAAAAAAATGAAAGAAATAAAACTTTATAGTGATAAAAAGTTTCAAATTTCGATTTCACAATTTTTAAAAAAAAAAACAATAATATTATCAACATTGGTCGGTATTTTACCGTTAAGATATGTATGTAAGTGCTTTTAACAACTAAATTATGATAAATTATATTATTTTTACAGGTAGTTTTATTGGGCACAAATCACAATCGAAAAAAATATCGAAACAAAAAATTAATTGAAAATAACTTAATAGTAATTTAAAACGAAAAGCCATTGCCTATTTACGTTCATCAGGCCATCTAAAATAGATACTACTACAGGTGGTTAGATGTAATTATAACTAGTAACTATATAGATACAAAAGTTACAGAACTACATACAAGTATAGGTACATGCAGGTATTAACAATTGTATTTATAACATATTATATAACATCATTATGTATAAGTCATATATTAATATATATTAGTCTATAACTGAGTAGATATACTAAATATCCTGTACAATTGTACTGATATTATAGGCATACCTACTAATAATTTTATTATTAATTAATATATAATATATTCACATCAGGTTTATACACTATAAAATAATTATTATATTATAAATTATAAATTATTTAAGTAGGTATAATATAAGTTTAATATAAGTTCTCGAAGTTTATTATATCTGCTCATACCTATACGGCATTATGACCCACGCCCTACATAGCTACGTATATGAACTGCATTCTAAGAGTATAGGTATTCTTATTAGTAGTTATTCTTTGATTCCTTCACTCATTATTCCTATAGTCCTACACCTAATCACGTTAAACTACGTTGGTGGTTTTGTGTACGCATCCCAAATGCAATTTCAGATTCCATTTTTCTCTGAAAAGCCTACTACAAAAAGGACAACTAAACTCGGGTGGAACGTTATCGCAACTCATTGTATGTTTCTTCAAATGATGTTTTCGTTTAAATGTTCGAGTGCAGTTCTTGCAAATGAATTGTGGCTGTACTCCGCACTCATACTTCAAATGTTTGGATAGTGTATGTTTGTGTTTGTAGCTACGACCGCAATGTTGTGGACATGGCCATTCATGGTTGGTAAACTGACCTAAATGAACACGTCATTAAGTTATTATTCGTTCATAATATAGGTATATAATATACATCAATTTGTTTAGGTGGGTATATCAACAGTAAATAAAATAGTTATTGTTGTCATAAATTATAAATGTTGTAACATTTTCGTGAATTTTAAGACAAATGTATTATACACATAAAAAAAAATATAAGCAGTTAGCTGATGATGTAGGTACTAGTTAGACTGATTATTATTAAAATGCTCTTGAATAATAATCATACAACGGTTATGTATTGGTAGGAAAATGTTTCATTGGAAACAAGCAATAGGTATGCAAGTAATAAAAAACCAATACTTTTTGACATAATTACTATAGGTACCTTTTATTTATATTCATGCAGGTTTAGTGCATAGGCACTCAGTATAAATATATTATACATATTATAATAGGTAGGTACATTCCAACTATAGGTAAGGCATATCGTGTGCATCATAATTTATAATATTTGTGATCGACAATTGTGGCAAATGGAACTCGGACCAACAAATAGAAACTTATAAATACGTACATTTCGTCAACCCTGAATTTTTTGGTCGTAACAACTTGGTGTATTACTGGGAACTGATTTTTAAATTAAAGTTACCTAATAACGATGGCACACTGGTCTGTATATCAATAGACTATTCAGTGTTTGGATGGGGGAAAAAATAGAAAAAGATGCCAAAAGTGTAAAAAGTATGTATCTGAATATTTAAATGTCTTATTGATTAGGAAAATAGAATATAATTAGAAAGGGTACTTAAAAATATTTTTTTTTTAAAGAGAGACTCCATTCCTCTCCCAATTTTAGCAGCTATATGCTTGTATAGATTGGGTCCTAATTATTTGTAAAAATAAAAATAACAATATCCATAAGACGATTTTTATTTTCATAAAAAAATTATTATACATTTAGTATAACCTATGAATGTACTGATTTTACAATAATGTGTTGTTATTTTTTTGCGTTTCTGAGTACAATTTACAAGATAAATAGCTAATCGAAATAATACTCAAAAAATATTCAACTTTCAATTTTTCAACATCAGTATCTTTTCTGATGGAAAAGTGAATTTTGTTAGTATTTTTGATACGACTAAGTTCAGAGTAGTTTTTAAAAGTGTCGGAAAATACAAAAAAATAATAGTAGATGCGAGACATTTTTACTGAATGCTTAAATTGACATTTTTTTATACACCAAATATTTTGACTTTTTTTGAAGTATTTGTAGACATAAACATTTTTCGATTTTTATTAGTATTTTTTAATTGTTAACGATAAAAAAATTTTCATTTGTCAAAAAACTTGAAAATTTTATTTAAGGTTTCTCATTAGTTGTTAAAAAATGTTGAGCATAAATTTACAATAATTTTTTATGAGCATCTGAAGTTAAAATTTTGATAAAATTCATCAAAATCACGAGATTTGTAGATCCTCAATGATTCCTTGAGATTTCTCAATTTTCCTTGTAAAGGAAAAATACCGAGTAGCATGCAACTTTATTTTTAATAAATAAATGAAGATAAAAAGTATTATAATTTTTTTTGTGAATAAAAATTAAATAAAAAAGAATATAAACACAACAATTTTTTTATTTTAAAAAAAAAAAAAATTATTTACAATCTATACAAAAATTATGAACAATACACGTATGTTATAAACATTTTTTTGAAATATTGGTAATTCTTCTGGTAGACCATACATTGACAGAACTTCAGTGACTAATTTAAATTATGAGGTATCTACGTTATAAGTCATAACTTTCTTAGGCAACAAGATAGATTTTCAGCGAAAATATTGTATGTCAGGTTTTCAATCAAAGGATTAGGATGTCCTTTGGAGGCGATTTCTAAATCTTTATAATGAAATTTGGCTACATCACCAACGTTACAGAGGTTATAATTTTTGGTATTAATTTTATTTTTTTTTTTTTTTGAAGCATGTCATGGAAACATATGGAGATATAGGAGGAAAGTATGAAGGTCTCGGGATTGGAACACTAGTATTTTATTGGTATTTGAGATTTTTGATGAAATCCCAGACTTTTATACCATAAGACCATATTGACTTTAATAACATTTTTTAGAATAAAAATTAAGTTTTTGTAGATTTATTGATACTTTCTCAAAGTTATGTATGTAAAACTTTATGTTGAGATAGCATATGACACTTGAGCAAATGCAATTGTGAAAACCGTATAAAACAAATTTTGCATTGAAATTTTGGTTCATCACTTGTACATTCATACATTAAATGTGAGAACAAACTTTTGTTATTTTCATACATGTTGTTACATTTTGGACAGTAAATCTGAATTATTCCTGAAAAGTAAAATAAATTCTTAAAATAACCGAAATTAAAGAATTTTTATGTTATAATAAATAGGTACATTTTATAATAAATCTTTTAATTAACTATAGATATATTTTTAAATCTACAAGCTAGTTATATATAGTGACATGCGTAATATTTGTGTTTTTACAAGATCATTTATTTGACATTCCGACTACCATAATTTATTTTTTACTTATAAATCAGAATTTTGATACCTACAATTATTAGACTTTTACTATAGAAAAAGTAATCTATAAAGTTATTCTGGGGCTTAATATATTTAAATATTCGAGTGATATTATTATCTGCACTTGTAATATTTTATTTAAATACTGAAACTGTATAGTATATTTCATTTGATACTACTGTATACAACTATTATAATGTTATTGATTTTAAATAAAGTATTTATTTACAGTTTTTTGACTTAAATCATTATTGATAATCAATCAAATATCATATAGCTTGCATGTCTTAGTGAGATCAGATCATATCTAGACAAATGTAAAAAGCAAATAAAATAAAGTAAACATATGTTTATGCACTGTATAGAATGTCTTGAGTATTTTATAGTTAATGATATTACACTACTACTGATTACTGTCTATTACTAGGTAGTAGCCAGTAGCATTAAGTATAAATACTTTTAATACTTAATGCTAGGAGACATACCCATCCATTTTAGGTATCTTAGAAATAATTAGAATTTTCTAAAAATATCCTTTACAAACGATCTTTTCTGTACTATTGCTATTCAAGTACTCAAGTATTCAATTATTGTTTGTATTAATTGTTTAACAATATTTATTATTACTATAATAAGAGTTTAAATCAAACTAACTTAAACATTTTGAAAAACAGAGAGCATATATTAATTTTAAATCAACATAATACAATTTTCAAAAAGTAATTTGAAAAGTCTTTCAACAATAAATTATTAAAAATCTAATTTTAACCATTTTGTACAAACATTATAATTTACAATTTGATAAACAATAATATCAATATAAAATTGAGTTTAACTAATAATATTTTCTTATGAATGTAATAATTATAACTATACAATTGTTGAAGATAACACACATGGACATGGCCAGTGTATCACACCAACCCATAATAATATATTTTCTTTCTCCATATATTATAATGTAGATAGTAGATTTAAAATTTGTTTTACATTTATTTAACTATTTTCATGCTGTATATTTGTAGTTGGTACTGAGAAAAAATAAAAATATAAAATACCTATCAATCTTATATTTTGCATATACATTTTAACATAAAATAATCATGCATCAAACAAGTTTTAGTACCAATTTAAAATAAATAAAATGTACATGTACTTATTATAGTATTAAGTCCGCTGATCGTTGCCCGCATCATGAAATATTGCCATTAATCACGAGGAGATTTCTCTGGCAGACGGTCAATTATGAGATCCTTATTGTATACATGTATGTATGTAGTGTTTTCAACAAACAATTATTAAGTACAAATATAATTATTGAGGTATAATATGTTCCTAAAAAGTTTTTTTTATTTATTTATAGTACACTAAACACTATGTCTCAGCACTGTGGATAATTTAACTGTCATCCTTTTCCCAAAAAATAAAATAAATGTGTACAACTGTAAAATTGAAATTATAATTTTGTAATATAATATAATATACATGCCAATCTTAGTTTATTTAATCTTATCAAAATTAAAAATATTTAGATAAAACATAAAACAATTTAATTATAAGTGGTCCAATTTAAACAGTGGTGAGGGTTTCCTTGAATTTCATCTGGTGAACGGTTATGCACAGATACTAAATGTATTTTTAATGTCTGTTTTCGTGTAAAACATTTCTTGCAGTATTTACATTGGAACTTTGGTTGCACACCACATTCACTGGTCATGTGGCGGGTCAAATGCTGTTTATTCTTATAGCTCCGACCACACATATTTAAACAGAAGAAACGGACTTTTTGTTCAGAAATTGTTGTATTCATTAAAAAAGCTTTTTGACGAAATGCAATACCTGGAAAACAGTATTTTATTTTAAACTAGGTACATATTATATAAATTGCAATAAGAATTAGTTTTAAGAATCAAAAAAATGAAATAGGTACTATGAATATAATTATACAATCACTAATTTATAATTCAACATACTATGAAAGGAACATGTGCATTTAAATAATTAATTAGTGATGAACACGGTATTTATTCATAGTTATTATTATACACATTTTTCATATATTATTTAGAATACGACTATAAAAAATGTAATGACCTACCACTACGGCACTAGCCAATAAAAGAATCCACATTCCACAATCGTAGCAAGTGCAGTAAAGAGAAAATATAAGCATGAAATAAGAAGAACCAAGCAAGAAAAGCTATGCATTATATGTGTAGTATTAAAATATTAATTTATATATTAATATTAATATATTTATTTTCTAAGCATTGTATTATGCTTTGTTGACTTATAAATTATATATCATTTATACAAACTACCTGTATATGTTATACACATTAAGTATTATTATAATCAAATTAGTCAAACCAATATTTATAAAAGAGTAAAAGTTTACCTATTTAGTATTTAATATATCTATCAACTGTATGAATGTATTATTATAGTTAAATAATGAACTTTTATCTGATTTTGATAATACCTTTAAATTACAGAATTTGTTATACATCTTTTAATAGTTTACATATAATATTATTTTTTTATGTATTTGTATTTTATGCTGTATTCTCTGCCTTTGTAGGCATTACCTATTTTAAATATAAATAAATAAATAAAATACTGTTCAATATACTTAAATATAAAATTGATTTTCTAAACATATATAGTAGCTTAGTAAAGTTTATTAGATATGCTATCAATTATTATTGAGCTTGGTTTATACAAGGATAATTGTCTAAAATATATTTGTGATTGGTACAAAAAAGCTAATTTAAAATTAAATAATCTAATATATAAATCCATTTTTGTAAAATAAAGTGTGTAAGTATATTATAATTATTTACATGATTTGCCAAAAGATTAGTTTCCAGTTTTTGTTCATACCAACGATAAGATTTATAGATTAAATTAAGCAAGCGTAATATTTTATTTCAATCTATTCATAAATTTCCAACAGTTCAAACACAAATAACTTTTCAAATAATCGTTTAAATGGATACTTATAAAAATGTAACATTTTTGTTGTATTTGGTATACATATGAAATAAATAATAATATTCATTAGTGTAAAAGATATACAGGAAATATAAGATTGGTTAATACCAAATAGAAGTAGTAAGTTCCTGCAGAATATTAATAATAAATTCAAATTATTAATACTGAGGTAAAGTATAAAAAAATATATGACAAAATATAAAACGTACAATAATGCAATTACATACCCAAATCCAAATCCAAATAGAATTTAATAGAAAATCAAATTAATAATTTGTGTACCTAATACATATTTAATTCACATCTTAAAGCAATAATACTACAATCTTAAAAACTTATTAATTGAATACATTATTTTGGAAGTACATCATACTTTTTATGTAATAACTCTTATGAACATTTAGATAATAATATTGTTCTTTGAATTCATAATATACAAGTCAGTAATAATTTCACATACAATTAATTTAAAGTATTTTAATTTATAATAATTTAAAAAAAAAATCCTTAAGGTAATTAAAAAAAAAAAAAAATTGTGTATATACTTTCATATTAATAATATTTAATTTATACTATAAACTATATTATGTAGCTATTAGCTAGCTAAAAAATATTAATAAGCAATCTGCACATTCATGGGGGATGTCACTATCTATCAACTCTGCAGTAACTGCACGTGACAATTAGCTAGTGATTTAAAAAAAGAAAGTTCATTCTAATTAGTAATAAAGAACATATTATACTAGCCAAGAAATGAAAGTAAGACATTTATTTTAGACTAATAATAATTTTTTTTTAATTATGCACGTAAATATATATCTGAAAATCACTCTGTAGCCAAAAGTAACTTTAAATTAAAAAAAATTGTATTAATTTATAATTTAGGTTAACCAAAACACTTATAACTACAATGATAAATTATAAATACATGTTTTTGAGTTTATTGAAAAAACGTAAATATTGATTGATATAACAGAAGTTGAAAATCGTATTGTTATTATCAACACTTATTCATTATTGACAAGTAAATACCTACCTATCAATGTAATCTAAACAATACATTTTTGAATCTGTGATCTATCTGGTTCATTTTAATATAATAACAGAAGTATAGGTCTATAAAATAATAATTTTATTATTTCAACTTTGTCAGTATGTGGTGATAAAAAAAAACTAAAAAGTAATGATATTAAATTAACAAAAAGTTTCATTACAATAACGATTCAAATAAAAAAAAATTTTTTTTCAATTAAATTAGATTTATGGATTTGTTTATACCTGCATAGCGTATTATTTAACTATTATATAATATTAATGCACATTTCATAAGCACCGAAATTTTTTACACTGTTTAATAGCATCAGTTCTTGCCACACATTTTCCTAAATGTTTTTTCAAATGACTCTGAAGTTTGAATTGATGGAAACATATAAAACATTGAAATTGTCGTTTTACACCACATTCGTACCTTAAATGACGAATAAGACTCTTTTTGTTTAAATATGTACGTCCACAATTATTCAGACATACCCAACGACTATCTGGTAACAATAAGAATTAAAAAAATTAATCAAATTATATTAATATTCAATATCATTAAGATTTTAATTTTTAATCAAATTATTATTTGTAGCAATGCAGTAATGAACAAATAATAATATAGTACCTACAAAACATAATTATAATAGTAATAAATATAATTTACCTAAATTTAAATAATATAATTATTTGTTAAATAAGGATATTTTGTATTTGCTATAGTTAAACAAAAAATAGTATTTTTTTTTTATATATATAAATGGAAGTTTATAATTTGGCCCTTAATGTAAGTACTGGGGGAGGGGAGGATCCTTTTAAAGGATCCCAAGGATCTACTAAATAAGGGCCTCAGTAGTACAATTATCAATTTTTTGATGACCCTCTCTTCCAATTTGTATGAAATAAAATTTTGTTTATATTTACAACTACCTATTAAATATTATATTATTGCAATTATTTACATCAACACAGAATAAAATTATGAGTACTCTTAATTACAATCCCCATTATTATGCCACTGCCTGCCACAATATTCACCTGCAATGTTCAGCCTTAAAGTTATTGCATTTATATATTTATATGTATCTATAATATAGCAATGTATTAGTATTAATAGACTTATAGTAGGTATAATGTGATATGTACAGATAATATCAAGTATTAGTTAAAGTATAAAATATGTCTAATCATATATTAAGATTATATTAGTAGATTATTAAGTGATCTATTAATATAAAATAAGAATTAAAATTAAAAAAAGAAATTTTGTAGGTGTAGGTATATTTTTATTTAATTGGGTCTTCTAGAGCGGTAGGTGGAGGTCAGCTTGCAAAGATGGCACTTGAGATGAGATTTGTCGGGCAGCAGACTATGATCAGTTTAGAAAATTAGTAAATTCAATACCTATTTGACTGTTGGACGGTTACAAAATTCAATCAGGGCCTGTTCCATCTACTCCCATTGTGGCCAAGCCATTGTTAATTATGATAAAAATACAATGTGTGATATTATTATTTATTGATTTAATAAATGATGCAGCATGGTGGAAAGTAATACAGTCCCCACGTGTTACAGTTTGTCTATTTATTTGTAAGGAAAAATAATATTACAGAGATGGTTGTTTGAGTTGTTAAAGATAGGAGTGTCTGAAATTACAGTATAATAACTGTGAGTTAAAGGTAAATTTATAATAATTTGCTATATACAAAACATTTGGAGAAATCCAAAATTTACTCTTTAGTTGCACATAAAATAAATGCTGTAAACACTTGTACATGATACAGTAGCTGGGTCATAAATAATATATTATCTATGGCTAATACCTACAAGTCTCGTATAGGTAGTGGTATCATTCACCTCAGCACAGAATGTATTGTAATATTTAATATGAATGTTATAGTACCTATATTATTCATTAAAATAAACATCACTATAAACCCGATACAGTCCTCAGGCCTTTTAATTCTAAGAATCTAAAATTGACCATTTATAACAGCATAATTTACCATACTATGTTTTGAATATGTTTATAAAATAAAAGTAATTAATATAAAAAAAGTATATTTATAAGTTTATTTTATTATAATATAATAAGGAAACATATACAATCTTAATACAATAAATTGTGAACTAATGTATATTATATACATTTACAGTTGATATTTGTAAAAATTTAAGTGCATTTTTTGTCATATTTTAATTTAACTATGCATGAAGTTAAAATGGGTACATTTTAGTATATTAGATAGAATAGATAGGTACCTATAATCATAAATAATACAATAATTTCTAAATAGTAGAAATTTCATGGTTATAAATAAATGAACTATTGAAAAAATTAGATTTGAGCAGACTTAAAGTATTTTAACATATAACTAATAGCTGTAAAATACTAGATCAAAGACCTGTTATAGATTTTATGAACCTTTACCCAATTTTGTTTAGAAGTGTTCTATTTTGAAATAAATAAATGGGCCAAAAATATAAAACAAATATAATATACATAATAAATGTTTGAATTTTTATTATTAACATATAAATTATTTGCTTTTAAAGGTAGGTATCATCTAACATTTTTGTCTTTTGTTTAGGCTGAGACTAGGGTATAAAATTAATATAAAAATAATTATTTTGAAACTTAAAATTGAAACACAATTATTAAAAATTAATAATAAATAACAATAAAATAAAATGTAAATCAATATATTTTTTGAGCTTCAAATTATCAAATTCAAATGTATACAAATACAATATTTGTATAGACTATAGACGATACTATAATAGAATATATACCAATTTGTAAAAGGAAAAAAAAACTTAAATCACAAAACTCTTATGAACAAATGCTAAATGATTTTTCCATACATCTTTCCTCATAAACCGTTTACAACAATAGTGGCAAACGTAATTTGGTTCTTTGCCACAATATGATTTTATGTGTCGATTTAAGTCGGGTTTGTACTTGTAGCTTTTACCACAATTTTTGTTTGGACACTTGAATTTCAATAAAGCCGCATTGTGATTCTTATATTGGAAATCTGAAAACAAATATAATTTTAAATATAGAATAATTATTTATTCAATAATTTAGTTATGCTTCTTCACTAAGCAAAGATTGAATCAGGGGAAAAGCATTAGATAAGAATAGCTAATAGGAATAATAAATAATGAAATTAAATCATGCTAAAACTTTTATTTATACTTTTACATTACACTTTAATTTATTATATAAGACATGGTAAATTCAATTAAAAAAACTCACCAAAAAGATAATTTCTCTATACTTTAAACTAATTATTTTAATACATTTAAAAATACAATAATACCTGCTTAATATTCATAAAATTTCAATAATATAACTTAATTTTAGTAAATTATTGATTGCTATTATATATGATGATTACAAGATAATTATATAAAAAAAAAAAGCTTTAGTAATAAGAATAAGTTATACAACCCGGAGCAAGATAATGGAAGTAAATAATTTACAATGGTTTCAATTTGTAATCAAAATATTGGTATGTGTTTTTGTACCAATAGTTTTCAATAAAATAAAATATATATAAATATAGTTTAATTTTTATTGGACATAAAAAATTTAATATTTTCATTAATAGAATCTGTAAATGATTCATCTACTATCTGGGTATCATAGCAAGATGCATAAATATGCCAATGATCAAAACATTTTTTCTGGTTTTATTATGAATTTAATAAAAGTTTTAAGAACTATAAATAGTCCATAGAAATGTATTAATTTAAATAAGAATCATAAATCAATAAAAATAACTAAATTGGTATTACTCCATGAATTAATGCTGAATGTCGTTTAAGATGTGTCTTTTGATTATATGTTTTATCACAAAGAGGACAATTGAATCTTACACCACATTCATTACGCCAGTGATACTTCATATCCACTGAATGCTTAAAACTTCGACCACATAAATTTGGACAGGCGTAGCGTTCATTTTTATTCATATAAACTTCTGTAAAATTAAAAATAGTTTTTGGTTACATTTTTTTTTTTATTATTTTGTATAATCAGCTTTTAACTTACAAATAACGTTGAATAAGGAAGTACATGCCATTTTGTTAAACATAATATGTGTACAAATTAAAATACAATACTGTGGTAAATTGTAATTTGCAGATACTTGTTACGTAGATAGATCTAGTTATATGTATAGTGTATACTTATTAGTGTTGATAGTTTCTACTGCTTATGTAGGAAGCAAATATAAGGAATATAAAGGAATGTATGAAATATATATAAGTTAATTTTAATTTAAATCACGTCTTAGTGTTTTACTAGAGCAATTTATGTAATTCTACATTTTATGTTTAACTATTAAACTGCAATTACTGAAAAAGTGATAACCGTACCTACACAATTGAATATGCTTGAAATCAAAAGACTGTAGGCAATGAAAATTTGTTTTTTGGTTATAGGTTCTTAAGCATGATTACATTTGATACCAATAATTTATAATGTAATGGTCCAATTAAAAAAAAAAAAAGATAATAGATAATGATCAATTATATTTCAGAATAATTTATAGTTGAATATTGTGTATATACAAAAATAATACAGTTTTTCAAATGTAAATTATAAATTGTTTTTGGTTTTTTTTTTAAATTTCTAAAAAAATACATTTAAAATTTTTTTTACAATTTTAGATTAAAATCTAAGGTATAAGATATATATAAGACATAGTAAACTTATTATTCAATAAATTATATTTAAACATAATTTAATGTTCTGTGATTAATTTTAAAATAAATTAACATTATCTACTGTCTATTACATAAGCTGTCTCCTTATACTATATACTATATATATATATATATATATATTATATATACTATATATGTAATTAAATATGTTATACTATATATTGTAATTAATTTTAAAAATGAATGAAAAGCAACATTAAAACAATCATTTCCATAAAACAACTACCTAAAAATCTTTATTTTAATATTTCAATTGACATTATTTGTAGAATTTGTAGAAGCTTATATTATTTGTTTAGTCTTTAGGGACAATTTAATCAGTATAAAGATATTTAAATATAATATATTGTTTTGATTCATGCATATTTAATAAATACCTTGTCTCTGTTTTAAGTAAATTGAATCTAAATAAGAAATAATGTGTATTTGTCAATTGAAATAATTTATTTAAAATATAGCAATAATAAGTTTTAAGTCATGATAAGTTTTTGTTGCTACGATACAAAGATAATCAAACTAAATAAAAAAATTAAATATATATAAAAACTAAATATATTTATAAATATGTATTGTTATTGTCAACAATACATTTTTAAAAACATTTGTGTATCATAAGTAAGTGTTTTTTCAACTGATCATTCAAATGAAATGAAGCATTACAATAAAGACATGTATAGTATTTATTTTTAGTACAATATTTTTGCAAATGTTTTTCAAAATTACTAATCACTGTATAAGTATATCCACATCCATTTGGACATTCCATAAACTTGGGAAAATTTTCTTTTAGTTTCAACTTTATCCGAGGACCTAAAAATCACATACAAATTAGAATATATTTATAAACTGAAATAAAAAACTTAGATTTTTCTGGCAATGGATGAATAAAATTTATCTGTTAGTGATATTATTATATTATGTTATATCAAGTAACTTTAGGAAAATAAGGAGGCAAATAAAAATATTTAAAGCACAACTAATATTAGAAGCATGTTATAAAAATGGATTATTAATTGCAAATTACAAGGAGAAAGAACAATTATATGGATAGATAATATTAAGTAACATAGGCTGCACTTGATAAACATGATAAGGTTATAGTTATAATATTTAAAAAATAAAAAAGCAAATTAAAAAAACTAGCATTAATATACAAAAATTGCATTGGAATATAGTATACTTATAAATTGGTAAATTTTCCTTTTCTACCCTAGACCCTGTTTTCTGGTTTTGGAAGGGGTCAAAGTTTTGTTTTTCCCCCTCGAATAATATCAGGAAGAAATTGTCTCCCCATGCCAACCCAAATTCAGTCTATGTTAAAAATTGTATTATATATATTATTTTAATTAAAACATTTAACACTTTTGATTAATATAATTTATTATTTTCATAATATTACTGTACATCTTAAATATGATATTAGTTAGAAATATTAGAAAAAAAAATAATTACATAAATAATAACAAACCAAGGGTAAATCTGGAAATTACTAATAAAAGTTTAATACAGTAACATAATTAAAAAATTAATTATTGTGTAAAACTAATATAATGCTGGCTAAATTGGTTGAGACTCTGGAAGCTATCTCACACCCCTATATATGCATTATTGAATGACTGATGCTTAATTTTGAAATTTACTATTAAAGTGCTGAAAAATAAAAATAAAAACTCATATTAGTACTCAGATACTTGATTTTATTTACATACATGTTTTGGTCCGTATTTATTTTTATTTACTTAAATACCACTACTAATCACTAATTTTCTATTTCTCCCTCAACCATACTCATATATAAATGTTTATGCTTAAGTACTTATTATATAATGAGTTTGGCAAAACGAATAACATTAGTAATGTTTAAAAGACAAATTAAAAATGTTCTTAACATCCAAATGTATTTATATTTATTTTAGGCATAAAACATTGTAATGTGTCAGCAACTTAAAAAAAATATAATTATAAAAACAATAACTATACTGTATTCAATCAAATAATTTCAATTTAAGCCATTTTAATTACTAGTGTGTAATTTATTACTTCATTAATAAGAATTAAAAATGATTAACGGATTACACGAGAAAAACAAAGAAAGTAATAAAATTATGATAAAGGAGCAATATTTTCTTTTTTAACAAATCACTATGCAGTCCATTTATTCTGGCTATCACTTAATGAATAATACTTAAAACTAAAATCAATAAATTTTGTATTGTTTTATATCACTTTAATAAAAAAATAAAATATAATAATATTATGACACTAAAATTACTTGAAAATTTAACAATTTATCAACCATTAAGTCACTCATTAAAATATATGTAAGTTTACAAGTAGTAAAGATATTTACATACTTATACAAATTTTAAAATATATAATATGCATATAGCTAAATACAAAATGTAGACAGATACTTTTAACATAAATTATTATTAAGTCGAATTATTTTCAACATTTGTTGGTTTATTATACACAGGAAAGCCATGAATGTAAATCATATGTGATTTGAGTGATTGCTGCTGTGTAAATCTTTTATGACAGACTATACATTGGAATTGTGGTTCTTTACCACATTCATATTTTACATGTCTGAAGAGTCCACTTTTATATTTGTATCCCCGACCACAGCCAGGTTTGTCACATACATAGGGACGCCACTCACTGGGAGTACACAACGATAAAGACAAGCCTAAAAAATAATTAACAACAATTAGAAAGAATTCATACACTTTAAAATAGTAAATAATGCAATCAGAATCTACTTAGGCAAATAATAAACACATAACTAAACGAAATACAATTAATATTATATAAGTACTCAGATTGGTCAAATTTAAATCTCTCACAAGTCAAATTCAATTATTTAAAAATATTATATAGTAAAAATTTGCTCACCTGAATTATGATATTTATGATTTTTTGAAAAATTGACAGATTTATTGAATGTGTGTTAGAAACTGATAAAATAATAATTGAACAACTTAATCAATTTAATTGAACAAATAAATGTAACAAATGATAAATATTTTTTTTAATTTCTAGTTACATTTTATAATTTAATCATCCCTCTTACTCAAACTGAGAGTTCTAATATACACATCTGATAATAAGTATAATATTCTAATAAATAATTTAAACCTGAAATTAAATTTCTATACTGTTAATATTTTAATTATTAATTTGTAAATATTATAATTCTAGAAATAATTAAATTAGATATAATGTTGTTTATGTATAAAAATCATATGCCTACGAAGGTGCTCTTTACGTTTGAACGGCCTGTTGCATATAATGCATGGAAACTTCCATTCAACTCCACATTCATATTTAATGTGTCTTGCCAATCCTCTACTGTATGTGTATAGCCGATAACAATTAGGACATTGAAAGGAGGGTACTGGAAATTGAACGTTCATTTGAATTATATACAACATTAAAATATATTATATATATTTTTCAAATTATAACTAAGCTAAGCAATTAATAAAAAATATTAATAGTCTACAGTAAATTTTCTAAACATTAATTACCAAACAATTTAATACATAATTCTTGGTAAATAAATCTACAAATAAATTTTTTTAACAAAACGGGAATGATTGAAATAAAAATTTATTTTATTTTGTAGGATTTTATAGGTTTGTTGTTAATTATTGTCAATTTATAAATACACAAACATCTATGAATAAAGTTTAGAATATTAGACCACATTAAGGACAGAGTTGAAAATTCAAGTAATTCCATACAACATTTTCCATTTTTTTTATCTAACTGACTTTTTTTTTTTTATAAATATGTGTTGCTTTGAATTAAGATAAAATTTGATATGAATACTTAGATAATACAAATACAACTATCACAGGGTATCCAGATCTTAATTATGGTGCATCATTGCTCTATTGTAGCACAATTTACATACAAAGTATAATCACAAAATAGTGAATAATTCTTAAACCAAGTGTATTAGTAAAAGTATAGTATATAACATATAGTGTAAAAGTATAAGTTTTAAAACAATATTGTGTATTACTAACTAAATATTATATAATTTACCAGATTTTAAAGTTATATAAAAATTGTAACTATTAACATTGTATAAATAAAAAAATGTTCAATTTATTATCCAACTTAATTAAAAGTTTTACAATATTATTCTATGAACCAAGATCAGATGTCTTTGATAACTCATTTTATGCTTAAACTCCTTGTTACAAATTGAACAACAAAACTCTGGGGGTTTTCCACATTCTACACGAATATGATATTTAAAACCAGTTTTGGTTTTGTACTGACGCCCACATTGTACACATATGTATGGTTCTAAAATTTAAAAAAATATTTTATTATTCGAAACATAAATATAGTACAATATTACCTAATACGTAAAAGTTATTGTAAGTATAAGAAGTGGCGAGGTTTAAGTCTATAGATCGAGGAAATGTTGAAAAAATAATAAATCTGGCATAATAACAATATTATTGATACTCATATTTAGAAAATATAACACTAAAAATAAACAAATTATAAATTAAAAATCAACCATGATAACAAATTTGTGGCAGTCGATGTCTAAATTAATAAAGATTACTTAAAAATATGATTGGCAAAACACATCTCATAGTGCAACATTAATTCCACCTGTTTTCCAATTCCCCTTCACACCATGCTTGGTAGAATGAAACAATTCTGACATTGTGTCATATTTAATTTTTTTAATGTATTTGAATATTTACTAAATTATCTCCTTCCCAGTACCATCAGCTTACGAGTGTGATCCACAACTAGTCTATTCTAAAAATATTATAAGAAAAAAAAAAATTTCGACAAATATATATATATATTTTATTTAATCATAATAAAACCAAATTATTTGCCCTTATTCTATGTGGGTTGTATCATTGTCTCCTATGACGCTTCGCCACTGAGTATAATATATGTTTATTAATAAATATTTTTATATTTAATATATAATAGTTTATACACATATTTTAAAGATAGCATTCATTAAACAAAATATTACACAGTTGTCCCAGTATTACACTTAATATTGAGCTATGGTCTATAATTTAAGTCCAACTAATGCCATCTTAGTGGTTTTAAAAATTATATTTAAAATCTTTTGTATATTATATTTTTTCCCACAAATCATAATAAAATAATAAAGTATAAACATTTGTATTTATTCAGAATACCTATACTTTTGTAACAATAATTGTCCAGTTATATTTGTGTAATGATGTAGAATGGCAGTGTCTCGGAATGTATGGATTGAATTTTCCACTAAATTGACTTTTTTTTCGATAAATTAAATTTACCTGATTTTAATGAATGCATTTAGTACATTCTTTGTCCCAAATATTTATGATTTCCATTGATTGATTCAAACAAGATTGTTTTATTAGATATCTGGAAAAAGAAGATTAATTTAATGACAAGTTAATACAAAAATGGTTAAAACTTAAATATATTTACAATTAATAACAATAAACTAATAAATAAACCTAAATAGAATCCACAAAGTATAAGTTTATATGGTATTTAATAATATTAAATTTTACAAATGTTTAACATATACTAAGTTGACACTTCTGTAGAACATTTTACATTTAGAGAATGCTATACATATATGTGTCATTTTTGTCTTATTATCAATCTTAAAAGTTAAGAACATTAACTGTGCTCAAGCTTCACATTTTTTTTCAATATTTTAAGTTTTAAGAAAAATATCATATCTTGCTTGAAAATTAAAATATCGAAAAAAATATGACGCTCAATCACAGATATGTTTTTACTTTTAAGTTTTACAACAGGTTAATATTCACCTTAATGTTTAAGCTAACTACACAAAATTGGTTCCGCTGAACTCAAATTTAATATGTTTTAAGTTTGTAAGACTAACACATGCATAGTTAGTATAACCTTATTGTATAATAGTATTTCTAATATACACAAAATAAATCATACTATTTTATACATAAAAAAAAAAAAATTAATAGTATATTTTTCATATTAAAAGACTTATTACAATATGTCTTGGAACTCTTAACTAACACAAGTATTTAATTAATATGTAAGATATATGTATTATTTACCTACAAATATAAACCAAAAACATTACTAAGCTATGTGACATTAAATTATATTATTAAGTTGTATAAATATATCTTGTTTTTATAATCATAGTTGATTGACATTGTTAATCTATATATATATTTGTATATTATCTTAGTATTTATTTTAAGTAGGTGCTATAAGCAAACTAAAAAATCAAAATTCTATTTCATAGCAATCATTTAATCATTGAAAATACTATAGAAACCAAATAATTAAAATTATTTATTTCACAGATGCAGTTTTTCCATGTACATACATTTTTTATTTTATCTAATAATACATTTAATACTAAATGCCACAAAATAATTATATGCTAATCACTAGTTCAAAATATTAAAAAAAAAATATATAACAGTTTGTTATAGTCTTACAAAGTATAAAAATGTGTATACCTAACTCAATCCTCACAGAAAAAGAAAAAAATTAGTTAATTATCTTTAAACTGTATGTATAATTATATTTGAATTTTACATTTCTATGGATTTCTTTAGAAATAAAATTAATTATTATACATTAGTAATATTTAGAATAAAATATATTACTAAATAATACACTACATCTATTATAGTTAAAGATAAGTACATAATATTTATGTGCTCTAATAATAATTACAATATTATTAATACTGTTTTTTCAAAAATATTTTTTTTTTTTAAGTATATTTAAAATTTTAAAATATTAATTGATACTCATCAAGCATATTATGCTTAAAAGCCATATGTGTTTTCCAATTGGATTTATAATTAAATTTTTTAAAACAAATTTTGCAACTGAATGCAGGTGGAAAGTCTGAACAAGACATCAGATGTTGTTTTAAATGGTCATTGCGTTTGAAAGACTTGAAACATTGATCACACTTAAACCGACGTGGTACTCCACACTCGGTCATATGTCTATGGAGTTGTTTTGATGCTTTGTAAGTTCTCCCACAATTTTTAGGACATACCCATCTACATTCTGATGAATATTCTAAACATACCAATAGATTTATAGCTTAAATAATTAATTATACAATTAATTGAGTTTAAAGCAATAAATCATGCATAAAAAATAATATATATATATTACAAAAACATAAATAACATAACACAATTTTTAGTGAAATAATAAATAGAAAAATTATTAAACCCGGTGCTGAAAAATATTCACAATTAAGTACTTTTATTTCTCAAATAAAACTAAAAAGAGCTAACCAACCACTGCACAACATATTAGTTTCTTAATTAATTAACAAAGTTAAACTGTAGAATATTGTAAATTAGTAATTTTAAGTTATTAGTTAGTTACCTAATAAAATTGAAAATACTTAAGAAATTATAATTTAAATTGTTATTCATAGTATTACATTTAAAAACTTTTAAAATATAAATACAAACAAAAATATCTATAAAAACAATATTATAATGAAAAATCGATGGTAAAGGGTTGTTCAGAAAAGTTAGTATGTATTGAAATACAAAAGGGTTGAGGTGATATTGTAACTTGGAATGAAATAAACTCAATATTTGTTGTATGTTTGGCTAGTAGTTTTACAGTTTCTATTTTTAGTCACTAAATAGTTGTAATTATATTTAAATAATTTAATTTATTTCAAATATAATTAGAGTTTAAATTATACAAACATACATAGGCATTAGGCACATACTAGAAATAATACTTAAAATAAAATTTACTAAAGATAAATATTAAATACAAATAAAAAATTCAATGCATAGTAAAATTATGATAAAATTATAATACTTTTTATATGCATTAAAACATATATTCAAATTTATTTTATAAACATTGAAAAAATTTATAAAATAGTTGCATGTGCTACTCCCATGTGATAACGAAGGCTTTTAAGATGTCCAAACCGTTTAGAACATAGTCTACAGTTTATAATAACTCCACATTCGTTAAGAAGATGATTTTTCAAATTATATCTTCTAGTATACCCACCAAATTTTCGTTGACAATTAGTGTTAGGGCATTTTGCTGGGTCAGGTTTTGCTAAATGGTCCAATTGTTCTAACCATTTTGTAACTGAAACAAAAAAAGGATATTTTTAAAATAAAAGTAAATAAAAAAATAAATAAAATATCTAACAACGGCTAAACAAACCATAATAATCAAAAAAATCGATAATAAACATGCATATTTAGGAATCAATATTTTATATAAATACAATTATGTCTAAATAAAATGTTTTATTAATATTTTAGTGGCAGGCTATCATAATAACAAAATATTACTCATTTTATGTTTATTTTTGAGTAGTTATTTAAAATCATAACATGGATAAACGGTAAATAAAGTAAAGAAAATATCCTTCAAAATATCATAAAAATTTTGAATTACTGAAAGTAAACTGAATATTGTTAAGAAAAAAATAAAAAAAAAAATGTCAACTAATTATCAATTGTATAATAAATAGGCAGTAAAGGCTGTACATTATGCAATGTAAGTTTTAGAGTACCTCAAGGTTTTCCATATCCTCTATTATTAGATTGGTCACTGTCTACTATTTGTTAAATTTAGTATATTGAATCAATACAAAGTCTATTCCTAAAGTTAATTTGTCATTAATTTTAATTTTGAACATCAAATTCCAACAATCAATATACTAGCTTATTTTATTATATTTAAAACTTGAATCCTTAAGCATAAGGATTAGCCATCTATTTCATTTATAAATTATTAAATTATCTTATATTTTTTCCAGATTAGTTAGATATATGAACATTTTTAGCTTCTGAACGTAAAATTAGTTAGTTAAACATTATGTGTTATTCCAATCTATAGTATATGGCCAAAATGCTCCTTTGATTAGGATTATATAACTTGTGAATAATTAAAATAGTATTTTTTTTCTTTCAACTAAATTAGATTGTTTCATATATACCTTAATTAAACAAACAACTAATCTAATAAAAAGCTGTAATTTATTTGTAGTGGAATCATTTTCTAAATTTATCTATATACTTGATTGTTTACTACATTGTTTTGTTGCTTTGACTATTTAAAACAAAATAAATAAATAATAACAATTAATTTAAAACACAAAATTATTTTTATTTAATTAACTAACTAAATAACACATGAGTAATGTAATTGGAGTAAAATTAAAATATTAATTTATTTAATTAATAAGAAAATACACTATTTAATATAATTTGTACAAAAGGAACAAAATAAATACTTATATAGCAACATAGTGTTACATTTATGAACTTAAAATCTACAAGAGATCTCAAGTACGATGAAATCAGGGAACATATAAAATATTATTAAAAACATATCAATATACATTTGTATACATAGGTATTATGTAGTATTTGCATTTATTTACTATGGTAAACTCATCAATTGTGTAATAAACTATAATGCCTATTTAAATTAGATTTTTGGTGAAATCTGCGTTCACAAATTGTACAAATGAACATTTTCTCAATACCACATTCATATATTTCATGTCTACGGAGATTTGCTTTATATTTATATGAATTACCACATTTCTCACACGAATACCGTGGTAAATGGAATAAACAACCTGTGAACATTTTTAAATTTACAATTTATTATTAAATATATACATAATTTGATAGATTATTTTAATTATTAAACATAACAAAATTCATGCAATTAAAAAACAAACATTATCTACTATTAAAATAGGTAGGTAATAATGGTATGTCAATATTGCATATGATGATAATAAAAAGTTAAATATACATTATGTTTATTATTCAAACTTTAAAAGTACGTACATTATATATAAATACTGTAGTAAAAAATTAATAAAACATAGAATGGACATTAAATTAAACAAAAATATTTAGAATCATTTCTAAAAAGATTATATATAATATGATATAATAGAAGCTATATTAATAATAACAGACTTTTTAGAAATAGGTTTAAATATTTTATAGTAAATAGTTTAATGTTTGTTCTACATTTTTAATTGTACTAACAATAAAATATAAGGTTAACCTATATTGTCTGTCAATGTACCTATTATGTACTTTATATAATTCACATTAAATGATGACTAATTAGTAATTTTTGAATTGAAAAAAGATAAAAAAATTTTAAATTTATGTTATTTAAAAGTAATTACCATGAAAAAATTCTACGTAAAAATAATTAAAAAAATACTTAAATATTAAGTATTTATAAATAAAGACAATAACTAATAAAATGTGTTTATTATTAACTATTTTAAATTGAATTAATTCTTTAATTTTTGATAAAACAACTTTTAAGATTTTATTTATTTCATTAAAATTGTAATTAATTTTTATCATACAATATTTAAGTTTTGTGGTTAAATATTAAAATCAAATAGAATAAACATGTAACACAAATTGTTTTTACATGTAATCAAGAGATATTATTTAAGTTAATTAATAAATATTTGATACTTACAGCAAAAAAATGTCTGAATAAAATTACTTCATCTTGGGTGATGGATAAAAAATACAACTTTCAAGTTCAATCATCAAACTATCAGACTGAAAATCATTCATTAATATTATATATATATTTAAAATATATACATATATGTATGTATTTTATTCCTTAGATTATATTACTAAGGTATGTCTATAATAAAAAATTGTAATAAATAAATACATCGTAAAAATAGCATAATATCAAACTAATATCAATCACCAATTAAATAGGTAAATAATTTTTTCAGAAAAATATCAGTTGTCAAAACCTCTTATCAGTTCTTTTACAACCACCATAAAAGTAAATTACAATAAGGAATTTAATCCCTCAGAGTTTACTGAAGGTTATTATTATTAAAATGTATTACATTTTAAGCATAATATTTAATATTTATGTCTATATAAAATGAGGGAATTAATAAATGCTAAATATGTATGAGCAATTAAAATTAAATGCTGTAAGAATTATGAACAGTAATAAGTTTAATCAACTTAGTATTTTACTTTTGCATCTTTTGAACACAAATATTATAAAAGAGAATGAATCACCAAAATTTGACATTATAAGTTAGTATAAAAGGATCAAAATTTAAGAATTTGAAAAACCTAAATTTGTCTAGGATAAATAAGCATACATAATTATAATTACAATATGTATACAAATATATTAATTATTTAACATTTCTCAATTTTCAAGGAAACTCTAAAAGTATATTTTTATAGTTTGAAGTATTTACTTATTTTTTTAAGATTTTATTATGAACTAATTTTTAATTAAAGAATATACTTCATATTTAGAAACAGAAAATATATCTAATATCCAGTAAATAACAAAAGATTTATTATTTATAAACATTTAATTCAAAGATTAGTTAAGAGCAAGGAAATGGCAGAAGATACTACACAAAATTATGAAGCATCCGTGGTTCATCTAAGCTAGTGATCGTCCATCTCTTTATAGCCTAGTACTGCCAACAAATGTTGAAAAATTTCTAGAACCTACCACATGAAAGAAAATCTTAATCTTCATTGGTACAGTCATGTACAATCCGTCATTATTTATATAACCAAGCTAAGTGATAGATTATTAAAATTTGACATTATGTTTATGTTAAATAATTAGTTAAGACTTAGAACAGTTGTTATTTTAGACATTTCAACAGGTTTTATATGAATAAATATAAAATAAATAAAAATTAGCATTTATTAGGCATGTATAATAAAACACATATTGGACCAGTTTAATCATTAAAATATAATACTTGAAGTGACTAAAGTTAAGTAATCAGTTTATAAATTAAAAATATCCAAAATAGTACATACCTATAAAATTTTATGTGTACATAAGTAATAAAAATTATAAATGTTTATAAAATGGCACAGAGTTCTTAACACATATTATTGACACCATAGTTTTTAGTTTTAGTTGACAAAATGTATTTAAATTATACATTTAACTAACTTATAATATACATAACTGTTCCAAATGTATGTAAATATAGAAAATTAAATTGTATAAAATTGATAAATTAATAGGTTCTGCTATATAAATAAAAAATTGTGTTTGGAAATAACGGCTATAAAATAACTTCAAAAATAACTATTTTATAAAAATTCATATGACTAACAAGTTTTTAACCAACTAAAAATAATGTTTTATCATTACACATTTCATTTTTTAAATTGAGGTTAACTACAGTAAAATAATTTAAAGTATACCTCTAAATTTTTTTTTATATATACAAATGTTATTAATTTATATTAACCTTATACATATTTTATATCAGACTTTTTTTTTACTAGTAGAACTTCATAATTTTACTTTGAAAATTCTATGTAAGGATAAATTAATAAAAATTGTTTTTAACTTATTGTAAGTATGATACTACATAGAACACTTAAACTGTGTATACTCGACTACGTACTTGTGGACATTCATTTTATGTGCTTTGAAGCTGACAGGTTGTTTAAAATATTTATTACATTCCTGACAATAAAACTTGGGTTTGACACCGCATTCATAACGCATATGTACACTAATAGCTTGTTTAGATTTATATTTTTTACCACATTGGTTTGTACAATAAAAAAGACCATCTGAAGATGGACCAGGATATTTGTTCATTCTCCCAGATTTTGGGTTGAATAATAATGGCATAGCTGCAAAATAAAAATATATTGTTAGTAAGTTAACATGAAAAATAATCAAAGAGTAAACCATGCACTGTTGTAATTTAAATAAGTGCCAAAATGAAGAAAAACAGTTTAAAAAGCATATTTTAAAATTATTCTAAGTTAAAATAATAAAAAAAAATTGTTTTCTTTACAAAAAAAAAAAAGCTTAAAATAAATAGTGCTAAATAAGTTTGAAGAATTTTACATTAATATAAGTAGTTATTATTAGTTCATATATCAGACTAATATATAGGTAATATATTATAAAGGTTATTCAATTTTAAATTTAAACAAAACAGATATTATATATTTAAATAATTACAAAACTAAGAAATTACAATAAAATACAACAGTAAGATAATATTCAGTGAATTCTACAAGTTGAAATAATATATTTATAATTACAGTAAAATTACTCTTACTAAGCAGTAAAGTAAAAATAAATCAATTTTACAATTTGATAATTTTAAACTGTACAACTAAAATACAATAACAAGTTTAAATGATGATTACAATATATAGTACCTTTTGATAAATAAAACAAATTAATATTTATGCATAAATTATATAGATCTAAAAGAATCATAATTTTGTCTATACAAAATAAATATTGAATAGTTAATATTTACAATGTAGAAAATATTATAGTAATAACCTATACACTATACAGTACAAAATGTATGCTCATTTGTTATCTCTCACATACACAGGAAATTTATATTCTGAATAATCAATAATTTGACATTTTTAATCTAAGAATATACTTTAACAACCATTAAATTTTAAAATGGCTCATTATTATGAATTTTGTAAACATTTTTGTTCTAAAAAGACAATCATTTAGTAGGAATAATGTATTAAAACTTTATAATAAAGAAAAAAAATATGATGAATCCGTAGAAATATTCTTAACATTAAAACTGAAAATTTAAATATATTTAAGTATTAAAAATAAAAATAAATGTTTATATGTAAAATGCTAATTGCTTGTTGTATGTACACAATCAACTGGGAAAACATCAATGTTCTCTTAAGAAAATATAGTGTCACATTTTATTAAAAATGTATTAAATCTTTAAATTTTAATTAATGTTACAAAATGTAGTGATTTCATATGGATTTTAAAGTTTCCTGGCTGTTTAAATTTTTTGTTACAAATATTGCAATGGTATTTTGGCGGAACATTGCATTCATATTTTAAATGGTTGTATAAACCTGGTTTAGTTTTATAATTGCGCTGACAGTTCTTGTTTGGGCAGTTATACAACTTTCTATTATTCTGAATCCAAATATCTAAACACACAATGAAAAATTAGTTAGAGAAAATATAATAAAAGAAGGATGTAAATTAAAAAAAATATAATAATTAAATTTGTACATAAACAAAGTTCACTTGCATATATATAATAAAAAGTTGATATCTACTATAGATCTCTAAAATTCTTACTGTGATAAGAAAATAAGGTACAAACAAAATCAGATAAATATAGTGGTTGTTAAATAGTATGTTTAATCAAGCACATACCAAAAGCAACACAACATACATTACTTGTGTTTTAAATTATATATTGCAACAGAAACCACAATCAAAAATATCAACAAGTACTTGGTACATCTATCTAAATTACAAGCATTGGAAATTTTAATTCTGTATTTAAAAATAACGTATCTACAATATTTTTTAAATTAATAATATTATAATTATCTTGAAATGAAGTAACTATTGTATAGTAATAATTTATTAGAAAAATACATCCAAATTTCTTAAATATGCATATTAATGTTGTACACATAAAAATTATTTGGAATTTTAGATTTATGTATAGGATTTAATAAAAATATATTTATCAATAAAAAATAATTACTATGTATAAATGTTAATGATTTTATTTTTGGAAAATATGTTGAAAAGATTATAATTGCAGATCATAATCTTAATATTATTAGTTCATTTATGTCATGAAGATTTGATGTGTTGTAGTCATATGTTTTTTAAAATTAGAGCGATAATAAGTTGCTTTGCCACAAATTGTACAAACAAATTGTGGATCTTTGTTACATTCATATTTCATATGGCTTATAACATTTTTTTTTCGACGGTATGTACGTCCACATTGAAAACACTTAAATGCATCTTCACCAAAATATTTCTGTTTGGCACTGTTATTATATCGACTTACTGAAATACAAATTGTAAATATTAACAATAAAATAATAATTTTAATATTATATAATACTCAATTGATTGTGGTAATAAATTATAAGCAATCAACAAAAAGCATTTTTAATAGATAAATCCACACAACTATCATGTTTATGATTTTATTCTTAAGACACATTTAAACAGTGTATCATGTAAATTTTTAAATAGTATGATAAAACATGAAGTATTATTTTAGTACTATTTCATGAACTAAATTAAATATTTTGGTTAAAATAATTTTAATGAAACAACACTTTAAAAATATTAAAACTATAAAACACTTAAAAATACTTTCTTAGTTAATTTTTTTAAAGTGTTTTATAGTTTAAATATTTTCAAAATGTTGTTTCATTAAAATTATTTTAAATCCAAAATATTTGATTTAGTTCATGAAATAGTGTGACGCAAAAATGCTTGCTATAGCTCTGAATATAGAAAGATTCAGGTTCCTCCTCTAGGTACCCTGGTGGTCATTTGAAATGACACAAGTCATGTTTTCACAATATGCGAGATGGTTTACAGGTTGATTGGTTAGTAGAATCAGATGTTGTACCATCCCACACCTAAACCATATTTATATGCAGCTGCATTATCAGTTAAATGTTATTGTGTCATTCTCTCTATAGCAAGCATAACAAACCTTTTTCACTTTGCAGGCCACATTTGAAATTTATATTAATACAGTGGGCTGTACATACTTAGCCCATATAAATATAATTTTTATATTTTATTTATACTACCTATCTATAAATTTATAATTTCATGATTTTTTTACAGGCCAGTTTGAATACTTTCAAGGACTAGATTAAGACCGCAGGTTGAGCATGCTTATCCTATAGTAACAAGTTGAATTTGACCTGTAAAGTCAATATATTATAATATATAAAAACTTAAACTAAAGACTTATGTTTTTGTCAACCAATCTTTTATCATGATTTTATCATGTATATCAATGAAAAATGAATTTAACAGATATAAACATTTCAGCATAATATATTGTTGTACATTCGTTTCTTTATTATATATTTGTAATGTGTATTTAAGTCTAGATTGTATTTATATTTTATATTGTTTGAAATATTAGAAGTTGCAATCTAAGGTATTGCAAAATTATTGAAATAAAGAAGAATTTGAATTTTAGCAAAATAAATGTTCATGGAATAGTATGGGTACTATGCTAAGCCTTGATACTAAAATAAATAAATAATGTAAATTCATGATTTCTACTTTTCTAAATCTTCTCATTAACATATGACACTGTTAATATCTTAGTATTACATTTTTCCACAAAAAACTCACAAGGAATGACAATTTGTACATTTTACAAGTACCTACCTATAATGTTGATGAAATATTAAAAAATTTAACCACATTATTATTATACTGAATCAACACACTAGCAATATTAATTTCTAAATAATATTTGAAAATCTATTCAATTAGATGACACATTATAATTAAAAATATACACAACATTAAAATGAGACATTAATTACATAAAAAAGTCCTCATTAATTATTTTACTGAGATGTATTATGATTTAATGAACACTCAACTTATTAAAATCATTATATTTAAAAACAAAAAAGTCAGTAGCTATAAAATAGAATATTCCTTGACTTTGATTTTGAAATCAGCATTTAAGAAATAGTGTAATTGTAAACCAACATCTTATATCATAATTAAAATATATAATATCTTTAACACTGCTTCAAAAATTACTGATTTATAAACAATTAAATATAGTAAATTATAAGTAATAACACAGAATTTAACAATAATTGTGGGTAGACAGTAGTTAAATGTTAAGTAGTAAACTAGTAAGTAGTATTATAGTAAACACAAACGGCACGAACTACTACACTAACAACTTAAGATAGTAAATATGTATTATAATGATAATAAAATTGTTTATTGTTATTAATTTCATTATTCGTGATAGTGTAACTTACTATCGAGCACGTGGGTGAAAAACAGTATGGCCAAAAGTACAATTTATTTTTACATGATTATTACTAATCAATATTTTCGGTGTCGGTAAGGTTTACCCAAAGTTTCACTTAAATCAATTACTCAATTCCCTCTAATAACGAAATTGTAACTTACTGCTGAACATAATAACAAATAATATTTTGGTACACTATCCGTTGGCAAGTCAGTAAGACGGAGACGACATATACAAGTGCAACGTCCACTACTCATCTTCAACGTTAGAATTATCATTTGTCATTGTAAAGAGCCCATATAATATTATGCTAGACATCTTAAAATTAATTATAATTATAAAAGTAGTCTTTTTGACCCAGTGGCGGCTCGTGTACATGTGCACTATCCAAACTCAAGAAAAACTGAAAACATTAAATCATATAATACAACTATGTACCTGTAATATTTTCAAGATTATGTTTCAAAATAAAGATATAGAAATTCAGGATACGAAAATAATATATTTGGATTGAGTTATTTCGAGGGCCAAGCGGCCGGGCGGTTGTCGTTGAGCACGCCGCACTGGAACGGTAGCTATAATAGTGCACGCCAGTGGCGTACTTAGATTTTTTTGAAAGGGGAGGGAATGAATTTTTATTGTTCTCAGACCGCGATAAATTTACTTTCATTGCTCAATCGTGTATATTATATGACAAAAATAAGCCAAAGGGGTGGGGGGAGAGGGAGATATGATACCCTCATCACCTCTCCACGAATCGCCACTGTATTTGGCCATTTTTAATTAAATCAGTTGCTTACACATAAAATATAAACAGGTGTATCAATTTATTTTATTGTATTTAATTATACCTAAAATAATATGTGGGTACTTCAATACGGCCCGTATATTATAATCTTCCAACATTACTGTATTTTTTTCTATCGTTAGAGTCCTAAAACCAGGTATCAGCATCTGGGACAGTTCATAGTTGAACAGATTAATCGACGCAACGGTAGAACGAAAAACGACGATGTTAAAATAAATAATAATCACAAAAAGTCGGATTTTAAGAGAATACCTAATTTAAAAATAATTGATTAGGTTCAATACATGAGATGCATGAGTCCGAACTACCAAATAGCTTCAAAATAGTATTTTATAAAACCTGGTACAAATAGGCGCTATTGTTGACTTAGTAATGGAATTAGACATACCCTAATTGGATATTAATTTACGCAAGAGGCATACATTTTGTATGTATACTAAATGTAAAATAAGAAACTTTTTTCTAATATTTCATTGATATATGTAAGTATTTTAATATCCATTTAATAATTAATCGCAGTATAAATAATGCTTTCCTAAAATGCAACATCCGATAAGTTACTATACTCACATAGCCAGATATAAATGTATAATTTATAAAGGTAAGATATAGGGAGAGTTATTTTTATGGTATTTAATACAACCATTATATATTTCTTCAATTAAGTTATTACATTGGTATTCACTAAGTACCTACCACATAAAATGTATTTGTTTCTTTAAACATTTCAAATAAAATACAATTTATTGTCAAACAATCACAATAAAAGTTTAATACAAAATTATAACGAAATTAAATTTAAAATTAAATTATAGCCTGTAGGTAATATTCTAAAATGAAAATTATTTTATAACATTATTAAATATGTAAGTACTTACAATACCTACATAAGTTAGATATTTAAATTATATTTTATTTTCACATTGAAAAAAATAATCACCACTGCATATGTTGTGCTATTACTTTATGGACTTTTAACATGTGGATTTTCATAGTTGACTTTTGAGCACATTTTTTTCCGCACAGATAACATTTAAACATCGGCTCAATACCACACTCGTAATTTAAGTGTTGGGCAAGTCCCTGTTTTCTCTTGTATGAGCGTCCACATTTATTTGGACAATAGAAACGGCATAATAGGTCTAATGTTGGGTACATTTCATCTATAATGAAAAAATACATTAATTATTGAGTGATTAGTGTGGTCTACATAATTAATATAGGTATAATTATTGTAAAACAATGCACTAAGTAACATATAAATCATGCATATTGTATCAAATATAAATACAAGAATGAAGAAACTGTAAAATTAAATAAGTTTGAAGAAAGCACATTATGAAAAATATATTTTCTATTACCTACTTTACTATTAAGAAAATTGTTTTTATTATTATGAAAGGTTCATAATTATTTATGTTCTTGGCATTTGGAAAAATATATGACTGAGTATTGAATTCATATATATTTATGGTTTTACACGACATTAGTCTGATTATCTGAGACTGGACCTTTTCTGATATTAACATTTGGTTGATAAATATGGTTCTGAAGTTCAAACTATTAACTATAACGGATTACAAACGAAATTGTTCTAAATATAACTGCGATTTCCAAAAAAATTAGCTGAGTATTATTATAAATACTTGAGAATAATAATATACATGTTTTAATAATTTATAAGGTTATAATTTATTGTTTTAAATAGGTTATACAATCATCTACTTATGTATACAAACTATTAATAAAATAGCCAGAATAATATCTTATTATGTTCGGAGATAATATGACTGTATACTCTAATAGAATGATTCACCATTTGCAGTTGTGAAAAAAAGCTAAATAAATTTTGTAAAACAATCGAATAACAGAAAGTTTAGTCTCATGTATAGAAGTACTAAATGTAGATGGCGCGTTGTTCTTCAGAGGTGTTATGTTCAATTTTGACTATATAATATTGGAAGTCGGATCAAAATAAATACCGCTAAAACTTAGTCTGTTCTAAACTTTTAGTGCTTTTGTGTGCGCGTATGGCGATGAAATTTTATTTGTTTGTACAAATAGCACAATTGTGTTTAATTGTTATTTTCCAAAGTAATTTCTGTATTCTGTTTCAATTATAGTATTTTTCCAATGTACAATATCACATTTTTCTGAGTCAAAAAACCGTATTAATTTTAAACTAAGTTTTGTCTAGGTACATATTAGTTAATTACAGCTAGAGAACAACTACATAATAGATATGTGTTGTTATATAGTTTACATTATATATATTCTATGTTTTTTTTTATATATTTACTTTAAATGTATTATACAGTACACATATTATTATGTAAATTGTGATCTTGTAACTATTTTGTATTATGTTATGTTTTTAATATTGGTTATAAGTTTTATGATTTTGCAGTCGAAATGTGATTTTCCAAAACATGAATTTGAATAAAATACTAACCTAAGTATATAAACACAGAGATCGTCTTTGGCACTACCACTGGCATCAGAAGTAGCTGACATAAAAATATATACTATAGTACGGCCAGCGAAACTATAAAACTATAAAACTATAAACTATATAAACTATAACTATAAATAGGCAGGTAATCGTCGTGCATCTAGCGGTTTTGTTTTCAAGTAAACCAGGGGTTCCAAAAATGTTTTTAATTAAATGGACTGCTGGTACAGCTGTTCTTATATAAAGTACTCTATAGTTTACACTGTCTACGGTGCAGCTGTGTTTCAGCTGCTTTATGAAAAATGTTGAGAGCCTTTACTATATAAAAGTAAATATACATTCCACCAGTTGTTGTGGGTGCGTGTGTCTGTGGAGCGCGGGATTTGGTTTTTATTCAAACTGTTAAACATTCCATTGGCACTACGTCATTGTGTATAACCGTACAGGGAAGTTTTATTGTATGTAGTCTGTGTTTGTAAGACTGTATGTTAGTCATCGATCCTCTGCCCTTCGTGTATGTGTTGCTATCGTTTGAATTGAATGTGAATTTTTTGTGTGACCGTTTATTCATTATACATTAATATTTTTTTGTTTTTTTTTCTTATTCGTTTGTGACAATTTTTTTTTCAAAATTTCGATTTGGCCTGATATCCATTCCCAAACGAAAAGAACAATATATAACGTATATACATTTTTTAAAACCTTGGCCACGTGTAAAAAGAAGGCGGAATTAGCAAATTTTTTTCAACAATTTCAGGAGAGGACAGCCGAGGCTTGTGCGGTAAGTCTAAGAACTGTACAGAGGATATGCAATGAGTATAAAACGACTGAAAATCAAGAAGAAGCGTCAGGTATCGAAAATTCTGATGACTTTAAATTTCGATCGCCAAGAAAAAATTATCGTCGCGATAAATTTGTCATTGAACTCGATGATTTTGACAAGGTGGTCAGAAGAGTTGTTCGTAGTTTTTATGACCAGGGCCAATTTCCAACCAATGCTAAAATATTAGCGGTATTGCATGAAAAAGTTAATTATCAGGGATCGAAATCGTCAGTTAAAATAATTTTAAAACAACTTAATTTTAAATACATTAAATGCAATGACGGACGTAAAGTTTTGATGGAACGGTCGGATATAGTAGCTGCGCGCGTTAAATTTCTTCGGAAAAGTGAACGAGTTTCGGAGGAACGATGATACTCGGTCGGTAGTCTACTTAGACGAAACCTAGGTTAACCAAAATCATACACGTGGACGTATTTAGCAAAATAGTCAAAATACGGAGAGTTTGAAAGTGCCTGCAGCAAAAGGCAGTCGCCTCATCGTTTGTCACGCCGGACCTCCTTCCTTCGGTTTCATTAAAGAATCAACACTTATTTTTCGATGGAATTCAAATAATAAAAACTATCATATTCAAATAAATGCTACAATTTTTAAAAATTGGTTTTCGTAATTGCTTGTTAACTTAGTGGAGCCGAGTATTATTGTCATGGACAACACATCGTATTACTCTTCGTTGGTCGAGAACTATCCCAAGTCCAATTCCAGGAAGAGTGATGTTCAACAGTGGCTACGAGAAAAAAATATAGATTTTTTTCCCGTAGAAACTCTTGATGAGTTACGGGCAAAGGTAAAACTTACAATGCCGCGTGGAAAAAGTTATAAGCTCGATGAATTAACATTCCAAATGGGCCATGAAGTGGTAAGGCTTCCCCCTTACCACTGTCAGTACAATCCAATCGAATTTATCTGGGCACAAGTTAAAGGTAGAGCGGCCGAAAAAAATTCCACTTTTAAGATTGTGGATGTCGAGGCTCTTGTGCATAAAGAGATTGATGCAGTAACTCCAGATGATTGGGCCAAATTTGGAGAACACATTGTGTCAAAATTCAAGAGGAGGACTTCGTTAAGGCGGAACTAAAAGATGATATATTAAAACCAATAATATTGACCATTATTCCTGACAATAGCAGCTCAAGCGAAGACGAAGATGACGATTATGAGGATTAGAATTGTTTCAATGAAGAAAAATAATTGTTTTTGTAAATATTATTATAATAGTTTTAAGTTTTATTCAATTAGGAAAAATAATTTTACTGTAAATATAATAATAGTCATAAGTTTTATTAATTTTATAGTATACAAATGTACGTAAATAATATATAAATAAGTAATACGTATATGTGCGGTTTTAAAATTATTTTACGCGGGAAAAAGTTGTGGAAGCCCTCCGGAAATTTGCCACTCGGCGCGCAACGGTCACCCGCCTAGTTTCGCTGGCCGTACAATAGCCACTAGCACAGTTTTATTTTTACTTTTTCTCGGACACGAACCTGCAGAACTATGGAATCCCGTCAGTCGAACACGAGCGAACAGCCGCCACTGTCCCAACCGTTGTATTTGCATGTCCACTTGCATTCACCCTAATCTCCATCATTGCATGCGTAGCCCGCCGTGCGCCTTTGCCGTCGTTCAACACACTCGTCCGCCCGGAATCAACAGTGAAAACGTGAATATAGGTTACCAGTGTTCAAAATCGTTCAATCTACAAGAATGCCATCGGTTCTTGCCCTCCCCCCATTTGTTAGTCCATCTATATTCTGTCGCAACTGATACAGTATTTTTTTATTTTGTTTGATTGTTTAATAACTTTACTGCTACCTATTATCAATACACCTATAATTTGTGAACATAAAAAAATGTTGTTTTTCATGAAAAAATTTATTATTCGTACTGCGCATACAATTTTTGTTAAGAGTCATGAAATCGTTAAAACTCAACAACAAAACCCGAGAAATTATTGTTTTGCGGTACATAGGTTTCGAGTATATATTAAACTACCTATGGACCTACGGTTCGATGTGGACTAGAGGTAATAATAAATGTAACAGATGTGTTAAATTTGAATTTAAACAGGTTTTTTTTTTTAATTTAGTTTATTTAGTTTTTCGTAAATTTATCAATTTTTCAGCAGTTTTTAGTGATATTTATGGCAAATGTTATAAACATTGAAAAGCCATATTTAATAAGCATATCTGTATAGGTATATTGCGAATTTAATACTGCTTTGGTGTTTGAAAAAATAATAAAAATAATAATCTAATCAGCTTTTAAAATCACTAATTAACTCTATGGAATCGAGTAAACAAACAGACGTGATTTACATTGATTTTAACAAGGCCTTCGACTCTGTCAACCACTCTATCCTATTAAACAAGCTTCGTTCATATGTTACAATATAGCCCCTTGTTATCTTAGTTTTCTTCACATCTAACGAACAAATCCTATCAAGTAAAAATGAATAGTTTTCTATTGAATCCCTTTCCCGCTACCACAGGTGTAGTTCAGGGTGGACATTTTCACCCCTATTATTTGCTATTTTTATCATGGATGTAGGCGCCTCCTTCAAATTCTGTTTTCATCAATTATTTATGGATGATCTAAAGTTATACGCTAATGTAAATTAATTTGAAGATTACATTAAAATACAGAATGATCTTAATAGTCTTAGCGTTTGGTGCAATAATAATGGCTTAAGATTAAAAACATGGAAATGTGTCAAAATGTTGTTCTTTCGCTCTCAAATAATATTTGACTTTGAGTACATTATTTTTGGCGATAAACTCAAAAATATTAACTATATCAAGGACTTTGGTGTGATTTTCCAAGAAAACTTGACATTTTCATCCCATATAGATTAAATCTGTTACAAAGCACTAAGAAATCTTGGTTTTCTAATTATGAATACAAAAGAATTCATCAATGAAGTCTGTTTAAAAACACTTAATGTTTCAATTGTTAGACCATTACTTGAATATTGCTCCGGGCAATAGGTTTGGCTAAATCACTCGAACGTGTTCAAAAAAGATTTTTAAAATATATTGGCTACAAACGTCAACGTATTTACTGGTGATCCTTCTCTATTCTTGTCTATACCTCTAACTATGATTCAAGAGAGCCTCTACTTGGAATGTCTGAACAAAAAACGACGACGCATTAATATTTGCTTCATACCCAAACTGTTAAACGGAACTATATCTTGTCCTGAATTTCTGGATATAGTATAGTTTCATGTCCCTTAATACTTTCTTGATCCTGTCTTACCTTTTCTATAAAACACCACCGAACATCATATGATGTTAATAACACAATCAATTACATTGCACGTGAATGCAATCGATTGAAAAACTTCGACATATTCAATATAAAAAGTCTATATCATTCCTAACATTTTAAATTTATGAAAAAGAAAAAAAAATATATATGCATTTGAAAATAATAGTTTCGTAATTAATTTATATAGTACTAAATAGTTATGTACTTATTTAAATAAATAATAATTATTAATTATTTGTTCAGTTTTCATCATAGAAATCTATTGATAATTTAAGATTTTTAAAATTATATATTATCTTATTTTTGTTTTAGAGAGCGCATTTCGAGGTTATAACATATACCTACTATTTCAAAATCACGTTAATGAATATAAGTACTCAATATAAATTAGCATTTTAGCACTGATATCAAAGATACTTTTTAATAATTAATAAAATAATTTATTAAATACAAAAATATTTTCAACAATTCTTTCTTTGTTTTCAATCGGAATATAATAAATTTAAATACTAATTTATAACTTATGTATTTTTACTAAATGAGCCTTAAGCGATTCTTTGTAAGCAAATTTTTTCTTACAAAAACTACAATCAAATTTTGGTATTACTCCGCATTCATATTTTAAATGTCTTGCAACGTATTGTTTCCTTTTGTAGGTCCTGCCACACATTTTTGGACATTTGAATCTCTTGTCAAATGACCTATCTGAAAATAAAATTTAAAGGTTGATATATAATACAAACATATAAATTTAATATAACTAGCATTTTTTTTATTTAAAAATTTGGCTCTACACATATTTCTCACTTTTAGTTAAGTTTCATATTATTGAACAATTATAATTATTGCTAAGTTAGTAACTCTTGGTATAATTAATAAACTAAGTATGGTATTAATAATATACATATAAGAGAACATATTATAGTATATTAGTATATTACCTGAATAGGTACAGAGAAATAAAACAAGTCACGGGCGTTAAAACCATTATTTTAAGGAAATAAATAGTTACAACTTATACCCACTAAAATATAAATTTGATAATACTAATAATTCTAAGTCAGTTTGAATTCACATAAATGGTTTTATTTATGACTTAAATATGCAATGTAATTAAATCAGTAGTCATCATACTTATAAAAAAGATTACTAACTTTAATGGATCTTAATAAATTTAAGTACTTAATCAATGTCCAATGAATTAATTAGATGATATAAATAATCCATATAAATATTGAATTATTATACTAATAGCTCAATTATTGACAATGACTAATATATATTTACAAATTGAGTAGATAATAGTTTAAAAATTAAAATTAAATCGATTTCGAAGTATGATTAATGATTAAATCACTGGTCGGTGTAATAAAAACTCGATGCAATACAGATATTAAATTTGTTCTAATTCATATTGGATACAAATATCAACTTTTAAAAACATTTAGTAAACGTTGACTAGTAAATTGCGATTTACGACTCTATATGACACATTTATAATATTTGTAATATTATTTTCTCTTCTGTATTTTTTTCCACAATCGTTAAGATAGTGAAAGTGATATTCAATTTTTCCTAAAACAAAAAAAAAAAATATTTAAAAAATCAGTTAATAAATATTTACCGAATAAATTGAAACAATTTAGATATTAAATTATATTGAAGTTTTTTACTAACAACTGTTGAACAAAACAATATAATTAGATATTAATAATGTTTTGCAATACCAAAGCAAAGTAAAATTCAGAGTTTTAAAGATTGAAAATTGGATAGGTACCTATATTTAATAGTCTGATAATAATATTTTATAGGACACTATTTTAGGCGGATAACTGAGATGAGATAAATGATTTTAACCTTATCAAACAATTATCGTGTTCTCTTACTGAACAGAGTATAGGTACAAAACTGACGGCGTGATAAGACATAAACATATAGAAAATTGTACTATGGAAATACA